>JAVIAB010000102.1:1380084-1394446 GCA_032433765.1 Megaustenia siamemsis
ACAGCCTTCATCAACGATCTATCTGTCTTGTAGCCCCATGTTAGTGCAGCCTTCATCAACGGTCTATCTGTCTTGTAGCTCCATGTAAACACAGCCTTCATTAACGGTCTATCTGTCTTGTAGCTCCATGTAAACACAGCCTTCATCAACGGTCTATCTGTCTTGTAGCTCCATGTTAACACAGCCTTCATTAACGGTCTATCTGTCTTGTAGCTCCATGTAAACACAGCCTTCATCAACGGTCTATCTGTCTTGTAGCTCCATGTAAACACGGCCTTCATCAACGGTCTATCTGTCTTGTAGCTCCATGTAAACACAGCTTTCATCAACGGTCTATCTGTCTTGTAGCTCCATGTAAACACAGCCTTCATCAACGGTCTATCTGTCTTGTAGCTCCATGTAAACACAGCTTTCATCAACGGTCTATCTGTCTTGTAGCTCCATGTAAACACAGCTTTCATCAAAGGTCTATCTGTCTTGTAGCTCTATGTAAACACAGCCTTCATCAACGATCTATCTGTCTTGTAGCTCCATGTAAACACAGCCTTCATCAACGGTCTATCTGTCTTGTAGCTACATGTAAACACAGCCTACACCAACGGTCTATCTGTCTTGTAGCACCATGTTAGTGCAGCCGTCATCAACGATCTATCTGTCTTGTAGCTCCATGTAAACACAGCTTTCATCAACGGTCTATCTGTCTTGTAGCTCCATGTAAACACAGCCTTCATCAACGGTCTATCTGTCTTGTAGCTCCATGTAAACACAGCTTTCATCAACGGTCTATCTGTCTTGTAGCTCCATGTAAACACAGCCTTCATCAACGGTCTATCTGTCTTGTAGCTCCATGTGAACACAGCCTTCATCAACGGTCTATCTGTCTTGTAGCTCCATGTAAACACAGCCTTCATCAACGATCTATCTGTCTTGTAGCTCCATGTAAACACAGCCTTCATCAACGGTCTATCTGTCTTGTAGCTCCATGTAAACACAGCCTTCATCAACGGTCTATCTGTCTTGTAGCTCCATGTAAACACAGCCTTCATCAACGATCTATCTGTCTTGTAGCTCCATGTAAACACAGCCTTCATCAACGATCTATCTGTCTTGTAGCTCCATGTAAACACAGCCTTCATCAACGATCTATCTGTCTTGTAGCTCCATGTAAACACGGCCTTCATCAACGATCTATCTGTCTTGTAGCTCCATGTAAACACAGCCTTCATCAACGATCTATCTGTCTTGTAGCCCCATGTTAGTGCAGCCTTCATCAACGGTCTATCTGTCTTGTAGCTCCATGTAAACACAGCCTTCATTAACGGTCTATCTGTCTTGTAGCTCCATGTAAACACAGCCTTCATCAACGGTCTATCTGTCTTGTAGCTCCATGTTAACACAGCCTTCATTAACGGTCTATCTGTCTTGTAGCTCCATGTAAACACAGCCTTCATCAACGGTCTATCTGTCTTGTAGCTCCATGTAAACACGGCCTTCATCAACGGTCTATCTGTCTTGTAGCTCCATGTAAACACAGCTTTCATCAACGGTCTATCTGTCTTGTAGCTCCATGTAAACACAGCCTTCATCAACGGTCTATCTGTCTTGTAGCTCCATGTAAACACAGCTTTCATCAACGGTCTATCTGTCTTGTAGCTCCATGTAAACACAGCTTTCATCAAAGGTCTATCTGTCTTGTAGCTCTATGTAAACACAGCCTTCATCAACGATCTATCTGTCTTGTAGCTCCATGTAAACACAGCCTTCATCAACGGTCTATCTGTCTTGTAGCTACATGTAAACACAGCCTACACCAACGGTCTATCTGTCTTGTAGCACCATGTTAGTGCAGCCGTCATCAACGATCTATCTGTCTTGTAGCTCCATGTAAACACAGCTTTCATCAACGGTCTATCTGTCTTGTAGCTCCATGTAAACACAGCCTTCATCAACGGTCTATCTGTCTTGTAGCTCTATGTAAACACAGCTTTCATCAACGGTCTATCTGTCTTGTAGCTCCATGTAAACACAGCCTTCATCAACGGTCTATCTGTCTTGTAGCTCCATGTGAAACACAGCCTTCATCAACGGTCTATCTGTCTTGTAGCTCCATGTAAACACAGCCTTCATCAACGATCTATCTGTCTTGTAGCTCCATGTAAACACAGCCTTCATCAACGGTCTATCTGTCTTGTAGCTCCATGTAAACACAGCCTTCATCAACGGTCTATCTGTCTTGTAGCTCCATGTAAACACAGCCTTCATCAACGATCTATCTGTCTTGTAGCTCCATGTAAACACAGCCTTCATCAACGATCTATCTGTCTTGTAGCTCCATGCAAACACAGCCTACATCAACGGTCTATCTGTCTTGTAGCACCATGTTAGTGCAGCCTTCATCAACGATCTATCTGTCTTGTAGCTCCATGTAAACACAGCTTTCATCAACGGTCTATCTGTCTTGTAGCTCCATGTAAACACAGCCTTCATCAACGGTCTATCTGTCTTGTAGCTCCATGTAAACACAGCCTTCATCAACGGTCTATCTGTCTTGTAGCTCCATGTAAACACAGCTTTCATCAACGGTCTATCTGTCTTGTATCACCATGTAAACACAGCCTTCATCAACGGTCTATCTGTCTTGTAGCTCCATGTAAACACAGCTTTCATCGACGGTCTATCTGTCTTGTAGCACCATGTTAGTGCCGCCTTCATCAACGATCTATCTGTCTTGTAGCTCCATGCAAACACAGCCTTCACCAACGATCTATCTGTCTTGTAGCTCCATGTAAACACAGCCTTCATCAACGATCTATCTGTCTTGTAGCTCCATGCAAACACAGCCTTCACCACGATCTATCTGTCTTGTAGCACCATGTAAACACAGCTTTCATCAACGATCTATCTGTCTTGTAGCACCATGTAAACACAGCCTTCACCAACGGTCTATCTGTCTTGTAGCTCCATGTAAACACAGCCTTCATCAACGATCTATCTGCCTTGTAGCTCCATGTAAACACAGCCTTCATCAACGGTCTATCTGCCTTGTAGCTCCATGTAAACACAGCCTTCATCAACGGTCTATCTGTCTTGTAGCCCCATGTAAACACAGCCTTCATCAACGATCTATCTGCCTTGTAGCTCCATGTAAACACAGCCTTCATCAACGATCTATCTGCCTTGTAGCTCCATGTAAACACAGCCTTCATCAACGATCTATCTGTCTTGTAGCTCCATGTAAACACAGCCTTCATCAACGATCTATCTGTCTTGTAGCACCATGTAAACACAGCCTTCATCAACGGTCTATCTGTCTTGTAGCTCCATGTAAACACAGCCTTCATCAACGATCTATCTGTCTTGTAGCACCATGTAAACACAGCCTTCACCAACGATCTATCTGTCTTGTAGCACCATGTAAACACAGCTTTCATCAACGATCTATCTGTCTTGTAGCTCCATGTAAACACAGCCTTCATCAACGGTCTATCTGTCTTGTAGCTCCATGTAAACACAGCCTTCATCAACGATCTATCTGTCTTGTAGCTCCATGTAAACACAGCCTTCTTCAACGATCTATCTGCCTTGTAGCTCCATGTAAACACAGCCTTCATCAACGGTCTATCTGCCTTGTAGCTCCATGTAAACACAGCCTTCACCAACGGTCTATCTGTCTTGTAGCTCCATGTAAACACAGCCTTCATCAACGATCTATCTGTCTTGTAGCTCCATGTAAACACAGCCTTCTTCAACGGTCTATCTGTCTTGTAGCTCCATGTAAACACAGCCTTCATCAACGATCTATCTGCCTTGTAGCTCCATGTAAACACAGCCTTCATCAACGATCTATCTGCCTTGTAGCTCCATGTAAACACAGCCTTCACCAACGGTCTATCTGTCTTGTAGCTCCATGTAAACACAGCCTTCACCAACGGTCTATCTGTCTTGTAGCTCCATGTAAACACAGCCTTCACCAACGATCTATCTGCCTTGTAGCTCCATGTAAACACAGCCTTCATCAACGATCTATCTGCCTTGTAGCTCCATGTAAACACAGCCTTCATCAACGGTCTATCTGCCTTGTAGCTCCATGTAAACACAGCCTACATCAACGATCTATCTGCCTTGTAGCTCCTTGTAAACACAGCCTTCATCAACGATCTATCTGTCTTGTAGCTCCATGTAAACACGACCTTCATCAACGATCTATCTGTCTTGTAGCTCCATGTAAACACGGCCTTCATCAACGATCTATCTGCCTTGTAGCTCCATGTAAACACGGCCTTCACCAACGATCTATCTGTCTTGTAGCTCCATGTAAACACAGCCTTCATCAACGATCTATCTGTCTTGTAGCTCCATGTAAACACAGCCTTCATCAACGATCTATCTGTCTTGTAGCTCCATGTAAACACAGCCTTCATCAACGATCTATCTGTCTTGTAGCTCCATGTAAACACAGCCTTCATCAACGGTCTATCTGTCTTGTAGCTCCATGTAAACACAGCCTTCACCAACGATCTATCTGTCTTGTAGCTCCATGTAAACACAGCCTTCATCAACGATCTATCTGTCTTGTAGCTCCATGTAAACACAGCCTTCATCAACGATCTATCTGTCTTGTAGCTCCATGTAAACACAGCCTTCTTCAACGGTCTATCTGTCTTGTAGCTCCATGTAAACACAGCCTTCATCAACGATCTATCTGTCTTGTAGCTCCATGTAAACACAGCCTTCATCAACGATCTATCTGTCTTGTAGCTCCATGTAAACACAGCCTTCATCAACGATCTATCTGTCTTGTAGCTCCATGTAAACACAGCCTTCATCAATGGTCTATCTGTCTTGTAGCCCCATGTTAGTGCAGCCTTCATCAACGATCTATCTGTCTTGTAGCTCCATGTAAACACAGCCTTCATCAACGATCTATCTGTCTTGTAGCTCCATGTAAACACAGCCTTCATCAACGGTCTATCTGTCTTGTAGCTCCATGTAAACACGGCCTTCATCAATGGTCTATCTGTCTTGTAGCTCCATGTAAACACAGCCTTCATCAATGGTCTATCTGTCTTGTAGCTCCATGTAAACACGGCCTTCATCAATGGTCTATCTGTCTTGTAGCTCCATGTAAACACAGCCTTCATCAATGGTCTATCTGTCTTGTAGCTCCATGTAAACACGGCCTTCATCAATGGTCTATCTGTCTTGTAGCTCCATGTAAACACAGCCTTCATCAATGGTCTATCTGTCTTGTAGCTCCATGTAAACACGCCTTCATCAATGGTCTATCTGTCTTGTAGCTCCATGTAAACACGGCCTTCATCAATGGTCTATCTGTCTTGTAGCTCCATGTAAACACGGCCTTCATCAATGGTCTATCTGTCTTGTAGCTCCATGTAAACACGGCCTTCATCAATGGTCTATCTGTCTTGTAGCTCCATGTAAACACGGCCTTCATCAATGGTCTATCTGTCTTGTAGCTCCATGTAAACACAGCCTTCATCAATGGTCTATCTGTCTTGTAGCTCCATGTAAACACAGCCTTCACCAACGATCTATCTGTCTTGTAGCTCCATGTAAACACAGCCTTCATCAACGATCTATCTGTCTTGTAGCTCCATGTAAACACAGCCTTCACCAACGATCTATCTGTCTTGTAGCTCCATGTAAACACAGCCTTCACCAACGATCTATCTGTCTTGTAGCTCCATGTAAACACAGCCTTCACCAACGATCTATCTGTCTTGTAGCTCCATGTAAACACAGCCTTCATCAACGATCTATCTGTCTTGTAGCTCCATGTAAACACAGCCTTCACCAACGATCTATCTGTCTTGTAGCTCCATGTAAACACAGCCTTCACCAACGATCTATCTGTCTTGTAGCTCCATGTAAACACAGCCTTCACCAACGATCTATCTGTCTTGTAGCTCCATGTAAACACAGCCTTCATCAACGGTCTTCATCTCAAATCCACAGAAATTTCCAAAAACAAAAAAGCGAGGGAGACGATCGCATGTACATTGAGGACCTCCCTGCCATACAGAAGAAGATCATGTAAGAAGATATTTCCTCATTAATTATTATGTGTCCATTATTAATAATTCATTATTATGTATAAATTATATAAATTACTGGAAAATTACTGGAGTCTGTAGAAATGTGGTTTTACAGAAGAACGTTGAGAGTACCTTGGACAGCTAAGAAGAGAAATGAAGATGTTCTGAAAGAGGCCGAAGCAAAAAAAAGAGCTAATATCCAATATTAGGATGAAACAATGATCATTGTTTGGCCATGTAATGAGAAGAGAACAGCTGGAATATATTGTAACAATGGGAAAATTGAGGGATGAAGAGATAGAGGGAAGCAAAGAGAAAAACTACCAGACAGCTTAAGAGAATGGCTTGGCAGGAGGTCAACAACAGAAATGATAAATAACTGTCGAGATTGAAAGTTGTGGAGAGATATGATCACCTACACAGCAGGTACGGTATTTGATGATGATGATGATGATGATGATGAAGAAGATGATGATGATGATGATGATGATGAAGATGATAATGATGAAGATGATAAAGATGATGATGATGAAGATGATGATAATGATGATGATGATATAAATGATGGTGGGGGGTGGGGACTGGTTGGTGCCGAAGTAAGACGCTGGTATAGGGACAGAGAGGTCGTGAAGTCAAATCTGAGATGCACGAGTTGGGATTTGTCTCTGCGGCAACCATGTCTGGTCTCAGTATTTGGGCCTGGCATGAAACGTCAATTAGTCAATTACACATCGGCGGAGTTATCTGCCTGTGCGGCGAGGGACCCCTGTGTATACAGATGCGTGCGTCAGCTCAAGGCTGGTGACATCTCCATACAGCTTGTCCTGGTATGGTACCGGTGATAGCCACAAGAACCTTCTCTGTTCATGATATGTTGGGCATGATTGTAGCAAATGTTCAGTGGTGGTTCTGTCTGTGCCACACTTACATTCATCATATGTTGGGCATGATTGTAGCAGATGTTCAGCTGTGGTTCTGTCTGTGCCACACTTACATTCATCATATGTTGGGCATGATTGTAGCAGATGTTCAGCTGTGGTTCTGTCTGTGCCACACTTACATTCATCATATGTTGGGCATGATTGTAGCAGATGTTCAGCGTCGTTTTGTCTGTGCCACACTTACATTCATCATATGTTGGGCATGATTGTAGCAGATGTTCAGTGGTGGTTCTGTCTGTGCCACATTTACATTCATCACATGTTGGGCATGATTGTAGCAGATGTTCAGCTGCGGTTCTGTCTGTTCCACACTTACATTCATCATATGTTGGGCATGATTGTAGCAGATGTTCAGTGGTGGTTCTGTCTGTGCCACACTCACATTCATCATATGTTGAGCATGATTGTAGCAGATGTTCAGCTGTGGTTCTGTCTGTGACACACTCACATTCATCATATGTTGGGCATAATTGTAGCAGATGTTCAGCGCTGGTTCTGTCTGTGCCATACCTAAATTCATCATATGTTGGGCATGATTGTAGCAGATGTTCAACGGTGGTTCTGTCTGTGCCACACTTACATTCATCATATGTTGGGCATGATTGTAGCAGATGTTCAGCGCTGGTTCTGTCTGTGCCATACCTACATTCATCATATGTTGGGCATGATTGTAGCAGATGTTCAGCGGTGGTTCTGTCTGTGCCATACCTACATTCATCATATGTTGGGCATGATTGTAGCAGATGTTCAGCGGTGGTTCTGTCTGTGCCATACCTACATTCATCATATGATTGTAGCAGATGTTCGGCGGTGGTTCTGTCTGTTCCACACTTACATTCATCATATGTTGGGCATAATTGTAGCAGATGTTCAGCGCTGGTTCTGTCTGTGGCACAAGTGTATGCATAGCCAGCAAGCTACTGGATCCGGTCTTATCCCAACGTTTCATCATTTATGGAAAGCAACTGGATACCTGCTGATTTGCCCGGAGTGCTGTGATGTCAACTGTAATAATCAACAATTAATTCTTATCAATATAATGGCATCTCTTACACAATCAACAATGACATCTCTTACACAACCAACAATGACATCTCTTACACAACAAACAATGACATCTCTTACACAACAAACAATGACATCTCTTACACAACCAACAATGACATCTCTTGCACAACAAACAATGACATCTCTTACACAACAAACAATGGCATCTCTTACACAACAAACAATGACATCTCTTACACAACAAACAATGACATCTCTTACACAACAACAATGACATCTCTTACACAACAAACAATGACATCTCTTACACAACCAACAATGACATCTCTTGCACAACAAACAATGACATCTCTTACACAACCAACAATGACATCTCTTACACAACCAACAATGACATCTCTTACACAACAAACAATGACATCTCTTACACAACAAACAATGACATCTCTTACACAACAAACAATGACATCTCTTACACAACCAACAATGACATCTCTTGCACAACAAACAATGACATCTCTTACACAACAAACAATGGCATCTCTTACACAACAAACAATGACATCTCTTACACAACAAACAATGACATCTCTTACACAACCAACAATGACATCTCTTACACAACCAACAATGACATCTATTACACAACCAACAATGACATCTCTTACACAACAAACAATGACATCTCTTACACAACAAACAATGACATCTCTTACACAACCAACAATGACATCTCTTACACAACCAACAATGACATCTATTACACAACCAACAATGACATCTCTTACACAACCAACAATGACATCTCTTACACAACCAACAATGACATCTCTGACACAACCAACAATGACATCTCTTACACAACCAACAATGACATCTCGGACACAACCAACAATGACATCTCTTACACAACCAACAATGACATCTCGGACACAACCACAATGACATCTCTTACACAACCAACAATGACATCTCTTACACAACCAACAATGACATCTCTTACACAACCAACAATGACATCTCTGACACAACAAACAATGACATCCCTGACACAACCAACAATGACATCTCTTACACAACCAATAATTACATCTCTGACACAACCAACAATGACATCTGGACACAACCAACAATGACATCTCTTACACAACCAACGATGACATCTCTTACATAAACAACAATGACATCTCTGACACAACCAACAATGACATCTCGGACACAACCAACAATGACATCTCTGACACAACCAACAATGACATCTCTGACACAACCAACAATGACATCTCGGACACAACCACAATGACATCTCTGACACAACCAACAATGACATCTCTTACACAACCAACAATGACATCTCTTACACAACCAACAATGACATCTCTGACACAACCAACAATGACATCTCGGACACAACCAACAATGACATCTCTGACACAACCAACAATGACATCTCTTACACAACCAACAATGACATCTCTGACACAACCAACAATGACATCTCTTACACAACCAACAATGACATCTCTTACACAACCAACAATGACATCTCTGACACAACCAACAATGACATCTCTGACACAACCAACAATGACACAATTTTTCATCAAATCTTCAGCGGCACCTGCCTTGGCATCATATCTGGCATCCTGTACGGGGTACAGTTCACACCGGCCATGTATGTACAAGACAACTACCACAACGTCAGCAAAAACGGTCAGTCCCTTTCTTATTCTGTGCTAATCTAGGCCAGTGGTTATCAAACTTCTGACGTCCACAGCCCTCTGACGCCACTAGCAGTGACCTCCTGATCGTACAAGTGTGGTCAACTCTGATGCCCGCATTTGATATATAAGATGATAGTAGTAGTAGTCTCCGTTAGTCATAGCTGACTATAGATTTTGAAGTAGTAGCCTCCATCAGTCATAGTTGACTATAGATTTTGAAGTAGTAGCCTCCATCAGTCATAGTTGACTATAGATTTTGAAGTAGTAGCCTCCGTCAGTCATAGTGACTATAGATTTTGAAGTAGTAGCTCCATCAGTCATAGTTGACTATAGATTTTGAAGTAGTAGTTTCCATCAGTCATAGTTGACTATAGATTTTGTAGTAGTAGTCTCCGTTAGTCATAGTTGATTATAGATTTTGAAGTAGTAGCCTCCATCAGTCATAGTTGACTATAGATTTTGAAGTAGTAGCCTCCGTCAGTCATAGTTGACTATAGATTTTGTAGTAGTAGTCTCCGTTAGTCATAGTTGACTATAGATTTTGTAGTAGTAGTCTCCGTCAGTCATAGTTGACTATAGATTTTGTAGTAGTAGTCTCCGTCAGTCATAGTTGACTATAGATTTTGTAGTAGTAGTCTCCGTCAGGCATAGTTGACTATAGATTTGAAGTAGTAGCCTCCATCAGTCATAGTTAACTATAGATTTTGTTGTAGTAGCCTCCGTCAGTCATAGTTGACTATAGATTTTGTTGTAGTAGCCTCCATCAGTCATAGTTGACTAAAGATTTTGTTGTAGTAGCTTTCGTCAGTCATAGTTGACTATAGATTTTGTAGTAGTAGTCTCCGTCAGTCATAGTTGACTATAGATTTTGTAGTAGTAGTCTCCGTCAGTCATAGTTGACTATAGATTTTGTAGTAGTAGTCTCCGTCAGTCATAGTTGACTATAGATTTTGTAGTAGTAGTCTCCGTCAGTCATAGTTGACTATAGATTTTGTAGTAGTAGCCTCCGTTAGTCATAGTTGACTATAGATTTTGTAGTAGTAGTAGCCTCCGTCAGTCATAGTTGACTATAGATTTTGTAGTAATAGTCTCCGTCAGTCATAGTTGACTATAGATTTTGTAGTAGTAGTCTCCGTCAGTCATAGTTGACTATAGATTTTGTAGTAGTAGCCTCCGTCAGGCATAGTGGACTATAGATTTTGTAGTAGTAGCCTCCGTCAGTCATAGTTGACTATAGATTTGTAGTAGTAGCCTCCGTCAGTCATAGTTGACTATAGATTTTGTAGTAGTAGCCTCCGTCAGGCATAGTTGACTATAGATTTTGTAGTAGTAGCCTCCGTCAGTCATAGTTGACTATAGATTTTGTAGTAGTAGCCTCCGTCAGTCATAGTTGACTATAGATTTTGTAGTAGTAGCCTCCGTCAGGCATAGTTGACTGTAGATTTTGTAGTAGTAGCCTCCGTCAGTCATAGTTTACTATAGATTTTGTAGTAGTAGCCTCCGTCAGTCATAGTTGACTATAGATTTTGTAGTAGTAGCCTCCGTCAGTCATAGTTGACTATAGATTTTGTAGTAGTAGCCTCCGTCAGTCATAGTTGACTATAGATTTTGTAGTAGTAGCCTCCGTCAGTCATAGTTGACTATAGATTTTGTAGTAGTAGCCTCCGTCAGGCATAGTTGACTATAGATTTTGTAGTAGTAGTCTCCGTCAGGCATAGTTGACTATAGATTTTGTAGTAGTAGTCTCCGTCAGGCATAGTTGACTATAGATTTTGTAGTAGTAGTCTCCGTCAGTCATAGTTGACTATAGATTTTGTAGTAGTAGCCTCCGTCAGTCATAGTTGACTATAGATTTTGTAGTAGTAGTCTCCGTCAGGCATAGTTGACTATAGATTTGTAGTAGTAGCCTCCGTCAGTCATAGTTGACTATAGATTTTGTAGTAGTAGTCTCCGTCAGTCATAGTTGACTATAGATTTTGTAGTAGTAGCCTCCGTCAGTCATAGTTGACTATAGATTTTGTAGTAGTAGCCTCCGTTAGTCATAGTTGACTATAGATTTTGTAGTAGTAGTCTCCGTCAGTCATAGTTGACTATAGATTTTGTAGTAGTAGCCTCCGTCAGTCATAGTTGACTATAGATTTTGTAGTAGTAGTCTCCGTCAGTCATAGTTGACTGTGTATTTTGTAGTAGTAGTCTCCGTCAGTCATAGCGACTATAGATTTTGTAGTAGTAGCCTCCATCAGTCATAGTTGACTGTGTATTTTGTAGTAGTAGTCTCCGTCAGTCATAGTTGACTATAGATTTTGTAGTAGTAGCCTCCATCAGTCATAGTTGACTGTGTATTTTGTAGTAGTAGTCTCCGTCAGTCATAGTGACTATAGATTTTGTAGTAGTAGCCTCCATCAGTCATAGTTGACTGTGTATTTTGTAGTAGTAGTCTCCGTCAGTCATAGTTGACTATAGATTTTGTAGTAGTAGCCTCCATCAGTCATAGTTGACTGTGTATTTTGTAGTAGTAGTCTCCGTCAGTCATAGCTGACTAAGGATTTTTCAGCGCCCCTAGAAATGCTATTTTTTCTTTTCTTTCCCTGTGCATTCTCTTTCTCTATGAATCTGTCTGCTTCTTGCTTGAGTTGGAGCTTTAGAGTGTTCCAAAGATTGCGGTCTGCAGTTATTTCTTCTCATTCTGCAGGGTTTATGTTCAGAAACTTCCCTGACCATAAAATCATACGTTGTACGTGGCCAAGCGTAACCTACGTTGTTTGAGCAGCGTGTAGATGTTCGGAAGGCCTTTTCGAGTCATGACCTCCACGTTTGTCACTTTATCCTTCCATGTGATATTAAGATATGGCACTGACATCGCACATGAAATGCATTTAGCCTCTCTCCTGTTTACATAGGTTGTCCATGATTCACTGCCATATAAAATGATACTAATGATGCAGGCATTGTAAACTGCGGCCTTTGATTTAATTGTCAGTTTTTTTTCTGTTTTTCCAGACACGCCTAGAAAGACGGGCAAAGGTGGTAGCAGCTTTACCAATACGAGTGTCAATTTCTGTATCTAAAGATAGTATGTCGCTGATGATGGACCCCATGTAGTTTATACTGCTGCACGACATCAAGTTTGTAGTTGTCGATAAAGATGTCAGGTGTTGTTTCGACGTCCTGACCAAGTATATTAGTTTTGTGCAGACTTATTGTTAATATCTTCAGTAATAAAGAAAAGACGATGGTCATATGTTGGACATGTGATAAGAAGAGATAATAACGAATAGCAAAGCAGGCCTCATACGGGAAACAACAGGTAAGAGGAAAAGAGGAAGACCCAGAGAGACACTGAGAAGAACATTGATGAGAGAGGCAAGAGCAGCAGGATTCGGCTCCCTCAATGAGGTAGAGCACTTGCACAGAACAGAGACAAATTGCGAGATTTTATAAAATACCTTTAAAAGAAAACTGCTAGAACAAAAATTCAGATATGAGAAGGTGTATCTTGGTCTACGCCCTATGGGCCGGCAACGGCTCGAAAGGTCAATAGATAGGTAGATAGACTTATTGTTAGACCGAAGTCACTGCAGGCATGCGAACAACGATTAAACTGATAAGTGACGAGAAAAGTAAACACTCTCTTGCACAAACTAGTTTATTCTAAAAATAGTCAGTCTGTCTCAATGTTAGTATTGTATTATTCCTACGACTAAAACTAAGAATAGCAAAATGTTACATCTTCTCAATATTCCTGTATGGTGCAGAAAACATGGACATTTGACCAGAAAACAGAACAGAAAAATTGAAGCCTTTGAACTGTGGATTTATAGAAGAATAGGTAGAATTGGATGGAAACAAAGAAAACAAACGATGAAGTTTTTAAACAATTAAAATGAAAATAGAACTACTAAACACAATTAGAGCAAGACAAATGACATTTTGGGGGCATGTTAAAAGACACAACAGCCTACTAAAAGTAATATGGAAGGGAAAATACAAGGTAAAAGAGGCAGACCAAGACTAACATGGACGAGTAACGTCAAAAGATGGACAAGTCAGCTTATGACAATCTGCACCATCAAAGCAAGAGACAGAGTGGAATGGCGCTCCATGGTGGTCAACCTTCGATGCGGAGACGGCACTCGATGATGATGATGATGATTCCTACAACTTACTGGGATATGACCATTGCCACTTGTAGTAGCAAACCTGCGAGATGAAAGAAAACCCCGAAAACTCCCCGCCGGTGTGACGTTTTCAGCTTGTGTGGCAGAGGTGCTTGAGACTCGGATGACGTCAGCCCTCTATAGCTAGCGAGAGCAGAATACGTCAAACTAGAAGGGCGTTTTGGGTTTTCCCATTTCAGCCCGCAGGCTTACTACTACAAGTGGCGATGGACATGACTATCTACTCGACGCGCAAACCTTGCCAGCGACCGGTGGTGATCCTGCGACCCACACTTTGGGAACCTCTGGATAGATTACACACGGAGATAAGTTGTCTCCCCTGAATCTACACCAACAGGGAGGTCATCATAAGTATCTTTTCACCAAATTATCGTTCTTGGGGCCAGATATCTCTCTAAGTACAGTTCATATGTATGGGGTACATTCTTTGAAGGAAGCTCAGCTGATAAGAGCAC
>JAVIAB010000102.1:1394546-1592046 GCA_032433765.1 Megaustenia siamemsis
CCTCACTATCACTCTCTCCCTCTCTCCATCTCTCCTCACTATCACTCTCTCCCTCTCTCCATCTCCCTCACTATCACTCTCTCCCTCTCTCCATCTCCCTCACTATCACTTTCTCCCTCTCTCCATCTCCCTCACTATCACTCTCTCCCTCTCTCCATCTCCTCACTATCACTTTCTCCCTTTCTCATCCTCCCTCTCTATCACTTTCTCCCTCTCTCCGTCTCCCTCTCTATCACTTTCTCCCTCTCTCATCCTCCCTCTCTATCACTTTCATTTTGATATCATCTCGGATTTACATACTTGTGACAGAGAACATCCAACTACTCACAAACACAGATGTTCTACAAATAACTCTGAAGAGGTCTTACAAACCTGAAGAATGTATCTGGCACCCAGATCTGTTCAATAATTTTAGCGTCTAGCTCCATCATTGGTACCTCGGAGTGGTTGACGTAGGAGAGACGAGGGTCTGTCCATCTTTGACGGAGGTAAATGTTCATGGAGTAGTCCTTGACGGAGAAGAGACACGCTGCATCTATGAAACATAGCCAATCTGTGAGATGTTTCTCTAGTGTACTCGAGTGTGTTTGCATTTTGTGGGGCTTTTCTATAAGGCAGGCATAACTGAACTCAAGCGGGGACTAGTCGGACACATTCAGTCCATAAACAACATTATCATCATCATCAACATCATTAGCATCATCATCGTCAACATCACCATCATCATCAACAACAACATCATTAACAACATCAACAACAACATCATCAACAACATCAACATCACCATCATCATCAAAATTATCATTAACATCATCAAGTGCCGTCTCCGCAACGAAGGTTGGCTACCATGGAGCGCTTGCTTTGATGATCCAGATTGTCATAGGTTGACTTGTCCATCTTTTGATGTTACTCGTCCATGTTAGTCTTTGTCTGCCTCTGCCCTCTTTTACCTTGCATTTTCCCCTACAATTACTTTTAGTAGGCTGCTGTGTCTTTTAACATGGCCCAAACAAATCTCATTTGTCTTGTTTGAATTGTGTTTAGTAATTCTCTTTTCATTTTTAGTTGTTTTAAGACTTCATCGTTTGTTTTTCTTTTCCTTCCATCCAATTCTACCTATTCTTCTATATACCCACATTTCAAAGGCTTCAATTTTCTGTTTTGTTTTTTCTTGTTTAATGTCCATGTTTCTGCACCATACAGAAATGTTGGGAAGATATAACATTGTGCTATTCTTAGTTTTAGCCCTGGTGTATTTGTTTTCATGTTAATATATTCTTCATGTCATTAAAATTGCTTTTTTGCCATTCCTATTCTTTTGTTTATTTCATTTCTACATTTTCCATCACTGGTTATAGTATGTCCAAGGTAGTTGTAGTTCTGAACTGTCTCCATGTCTATTCCTTCAATTTTGATATCCACTTGTGGGTTTTTAGTATTATCCTTGTTTATGATCATAGTTTTAGTCTTTTTGATATTCTTGTCTAGTCCATATTTGTTGCTTGTCATGTTTATTTCATTAAGTAATTGTTGTAGATATTATCTGCTAGTAGTACAGTATCGTCAGCATATCTTAGGTTATTGATTATCTTTCCTTAATTTGTAGGCCTGGCATCTCTATGATGTTTTTAAAGATTTGCTCAGTGTATAGATTGAACAAGCTTGGTGACAGGATTCATCCTTGTCTTACTCCTCTTTTTATATCAATGGGTGTAGAGTTCTCTTTGTTATATTTTATTATTACTGTTTGCTCCCAGTATAGATTACATATTAGTCGTATGTCCATGTGATCTAGATGTATCTCTTTTAGGCATTCTATAAGTTGTTTGTGGTGTACTCTATCAAAAGCTTTGGTGTAGTCTATGAAACAGGCAATAGAACAGCTTTTAAAAACCTAATGTTGTTCAATAGAACAGTTTTGATGAACCCGCAATGTTCAATAGAACAGTTTTGATGAACCCAATATGTTCAATAGAACAGTTTTGATGAACCCATATGTTTAATAGAACAGTTTTGATGTACCCAATATGTTCAATAGAACAGTTTTGATGAACCCCAATATGTTTAATAGAACAGTTTTGATGAACCCAATATGTTTAATAGACAGTTTTGATGAACCCAATATGTTCAATAGAACAGTTTTGATGAACCCAATATGTTCAATAGAACAGTTTGCACATCGGGATGAAAACTTTGTTCGTTACTAGAAGTGGGGCTGAGCCGATATGGGAATACCCGTCTGCAGTGAAACCATTTGTTTTATAGTCTCAAGTCTAATCTAAAGTCTAAAGTCTAAAAGTCTAAAGTCTAAAGCCCAGAGTCCAAAGTCTAGCTCAAAGAAGTCCAAAGTCTAAAGTCCAAAGTACAAGGCCCAAAGTAGTCCAAAGTCTAAAGTCTCAAAGTCTAAAGCAGGGACTCGGTTGTCTAGAGGTCAGTCATTGTCCGCTGGATAAGGAATAGAGTTCGAATCCCACCATGAGCGATAGCATTATTCACATCTTGGACTCTGGATAGTGAGATCCGATGTCTAGTCCTCTTTGGGTAGTGAGATCCGATGTCTAGTCCTCTTTGGGTTGTGAGATCCGATGTCTAGTCCTCTTTGGGTTGTGAGATCCGATGTCTAGTCCTCTTTGGGTTGTGAGATCCGATGTCTAGTCCTCTATAGGTAGTGAGATCCGATGTCTAGTCCTCTATAGGTAGTGAGATCCGATGTCTAGTCCTCTATAGGTAGTGAGATCCGATGTCGAGCCCTCTCTAGGTAGTGAGATCCGATGTATAGTCCTCTCTAGGTAGTGAGATCCCACGTCTAGCCCTCTCTTGGTAGTGGGATCCGATGTCTTGTCCTCTCTAGGTAGTGAGATCCTATGTCTAGTCCTCTCTAGTAGTGAGATCCCATGTCTAGCCCTCTCTAGTAGTGAGATCCGATGTCTAGCCCTCTCTAGGTAGTGAGATCCGATGTCTAGCTCTCTCTAGGTAGTGAGATCCGATGTCTAGCCCTATCTAGGTAGTGAGATCCCATGTCTAGCCCTCTCTATGTAGTGAGATCCGATGTCTAGCCCTCTCTATGTAGTGGGGGATCCGTTGCCTAGTCCTCTCTAGGTAGTGAGATCCGATGTCTTGTCCTCTCTAGGTAGTGAGATCCGATGTATAGTCCTCTCTAGGTAGTGAGATCCCATGTCTAGCCCTCTCTAGGTAGTGAGATCCGATGTCTAGCCCTCTCTAGGTAGTGAGATCCGATGTCTAGCTCTCTCTAGGTAGTGAGATCCGATGTCTAGCCCTATCTATGTAGTGAGATTCGATGTATAGTCCCTCTCTAGGTAGTGAGATCCCACGTCTAGCCCTCTCTTGGTAGTGGGATCCGATGTCTTGTCCTCTCTAGGTAGTGAGATCCTATGTCTAGTCCTCTCTAGGTAGTGAGATCCCATGTCTAGCCCTCTCTAGGTAGTGAGATCCGATGTCTAGCCCTCTCTAGGTGTGAGATCCGATGTCTAGCCCTCTCTAGGTTGTGAGATCCGATGTCTAGCCCTCTCTAGGTTTTGAGATCCGATGTCTAGTCCTCTCTAGGTAGTGAGAACCGATGTCTAGCCCTCTCTGGGTAATGAGATCCGATGTCTATGCCCTCTCTGGGTAATGAGATCCGATGTCTATGGCCTCTCTATGTAGTGAGATCCGATGCCTAGTCCTCTCTAGGTAGTGAGATCCGATGTCTAGCCCTATTTAGGTAGTAAGATCCCATGTCTAGCCCTCTATAGTAGTGAGATCCGATGCTTAGTCTCTCTAGGTGTGAGATCCGATGTCTAGCTCCTCTCTAGGTTGTGAGATCCGATGTCTAGCCCTCTCTGGGTATGAGATCCGATGTCTATGCCCTCTCTAGGTTGTGAGATCCGATGTCTAGGCCCTCTCTGGTAATGAGATCCGATGTCTAGCCCTCTCTAGGTAATGAGATCCGTGTCTAGCCCTCTCTGGGTAGTGAGATCGGATATCTAGCCTCTCTGGGTAGTGAGATCCATGTCTAGCCCTCTCTGGGTAGTGAGATCGATATCTAGCCCTCTCTGGTTAATGAGATCCGATGTCTATGCCCTCTCTAGGTAGTGAGATCCGATGTCTATGCTCTCTCAGATAAAGACAAAAGACACGAGGTCCCACGTGCACTCGCGCACGTAAAAAAGCTTAATAGTTGACATTCGAAAAAGTAAACCAAATATGGCCACTGCCCTGGTAAAATTGATAGATTCGTTGGGTTTACTGAAACAGATGACCTGTCGGTAGATTGATTGTGACCTGTCCGTAGATTGAGTGTGATCGGTCGGTAGATTGAGTGTGATCTGTCGGTAGATTGAGTGTGATCTGTCGGTAGATTGAGTGTGATCTATCGGTAGATTGAGTGTGATCTATCGGTAGATTGAGTGTGATCTGTCGGTAGATTGAGGTGATCAGTCGGTAGATTGAGTGTGACCGGTCGGTAGATTGAGTGTGATCTGTCGGTAGATTGAGTGTGACCGGTCGGTAGATTGAGTGTGATCTGTCGGTAGATTGAGTGTGATCTGTCGGTAGATTGAGTGTGATCTGTCGGTAGATTGAGGTGATCTGTCGGTAGATTGAGTGTGACCGGTCGGTAGATTGAGTGTGATCTGTCGGTAGATTGAGTATGACCGGTCGGCAGATTGAGTGTGACCGGTCGGCAGATTGAGCGTGATCTGTCGGCAGATTAAGTACGACCGGCTGAGTTGGTCACATGCTCTAGAGCAGGTTTCTTGTGGCAAGAAGCTATGACTAGGAGCACGGGTTCGATCCTGCTTCGGCCCGTCTATTATTAATTATTTTCCGCTTGTTGTGAACATTCTCTCTCCCTGAAATGATTCCAAGACTCGCTAGCGCAATCCCCCCCCCTTTTTTCGCCCCTCCCCCAGTTCCTAACATTTCGCCCAAGAAGCGCAGCATCTAGAGCCGTGGCCTAGTTTTTATTTAAATGTTTATGTGTGCAGAGTGGCACACGGGGCCTCTTCGTTTTTTGGAGGTTTTTTTTTTTTTGCCGCCATCAGAGCGACGTAGACATTCTATCTCAACACACATCGGGGATGAGTAATATCAACAAAATCCAGGAATTAAAATAGAAATTCCCAGGCTCTCTGATAGGACTCGAACTCTCGGTCTTGCAGCCTAGAAGGAATATGCTATTGCCATTATGTATTATCTCACAGTAATTAACTGGCAAATTGAGAAAGCTAATTAATTATTGAATAATTAAAAATTAAAATATTTAAAAAGAATGAACAGCACAGACACTCAATACAACGTGAAATAAATATAAACAAAACAGAAATGAATATCACAAAGAGAAAGAGAACATCAACATAACTATAGACGGCAGACAAATAAAACATGTACAGGAATTTAAATACTTAGGAGGTTTAGTAAAAAAAAAAAACAACTAAAGTACCCCGTCAAGCCAAGTGGCGTATATGGAATATGGTGTTAGTGACCATACATTTTACAGACCTTCAGCACATTATTTTTTGGGGTACTGTGGTCGGTATTACGCCCGAACCGCTTTACTTTCCCAGAAAAATCCCGTACCCATTTAAGGCTGGGTGAACCAGGAAGCCGTCGGTTGAGATCGAACCCTACCCCTTGTCCTTTGTAGTCCAGTTGACTAACCACTGAGCTATCGCGGCTCCAGGAATTTTTGTGAAAAATGACAATTCACAAACAGCAGAAATAACTCAAGATGCAAAAAAGCTTGTCAAATCATTGGACAGCTATCACCACTATTGTCCAACAAGAAAATACATCAAAAGACAAAACGGGCACTCTACAATATAATCTTCATCCCAATGTTGTGCCTGGATCCTAGATGTAAGAACAATAAGAAAAAATAACCTCTACCGAGCGTTGCGAGAACACCAGACCCAAGGGCTGGAAACGAAACAGATGGATGTACGGAATATTTGAACATCTAGGAAACATAACAGCAGGAGAGTCAAACAGAAGAGCAAAAGATGGATTGATGGAATATTAGAAACACTAGGAAACATAACAGCAGGAGAGGTCAACAGAAGAGAGCTAAAGATGGATTGATGGAATATTAGAAACACTAGGAAACATAACAGCAGGAGAAGCCAACAAAAGAGCAAAAGATGGATTGATGGAATATTAGAAACACTAGGAAACATAACAGGAGGAGAAGGCCAACAGAAGAGCAAAAGATGGATTGTTGGAATATTAGAAACACTAGGAAACATAAACAGCAGGAGAAGCCAACAAAAGAGCAAAAGATGGATTGATGGAATATTAGAAACACTAGGAAACATAACGGCAGGAGAGGTCAACAGAAGAGCAAAAAAAAAAAAAAAAACTTACATCACGGCTCGACGCTGAAAGGCAAACAGGGAAGAAATATAAGAGAATAATAACTGGTTTTAATTTATTTTCTAATTCCATGACTCGCTGACTCTATATTTCTTATTTCACTACAGCATTTGCACCAACTTAATGAGGAATTGGTGGAGCTCCTGCGGTGTGCTATCTCCGGCTGGCGCGGCGTTGCACGGCCATTTACACTTTCACAATCTATTTTTATCTTCATCTATTATTTATAGAAACCAGTTCATAAAATATTAATGTTAGCTGTAACTCATTAGAAGAATATAACAATGTGGGGAAAATAACGAAGTGTAAAGTAGCATTTGTTATTTTGATTGTCACAGGTAGGATGAAAGTAGTAGTTGTTGTAGTTGTAGTTGTAGTATAGTCTCAATTATATTTTAGAAGCAGTGATCTCTGCAATATGTGCCACTTTGGCACGCAAGGTTTCTGTTTTTGAGATTGTGGTTCTGCCCTATGTGCCGTCTTCGGCTCGAAAGGACAATAGATAGATAGAAGTAGCAATACTAGTATTAGTATAGTCTTAGTAGCAATACTAGTGTTAGTATAGTCTTAGTAGCAATACTAGTGTTAGTATAGTCTTAGTAGCAATACTAGTATAGTCTTAGTAGCAATACTAGTGTTAGTATAGTCTTAGTAGCAATACTAGTGTTAGTATAGTCTTAGTAGCAATACTAGTATTAGTATAGTCTTAGTAGCAATACTAGTGTTAGTATAGTCTTTGTAGCAATACTAGTATTAGTATAGTCTTAGTAGCAATACTAGTGTTAGTATAGTCTTAGTAGCAATACTAGTGTTAGTATAGTCTTAGTAGCAATACTAGTATAGTCTTAGTAGCAATACTAGTGTTATTATAGTCTTAGTAGCAATACTAGTGTTAGTATAGTCTTAGTAGCAATACTAGTATTAGTATAGTCTTAGTAGCAATACTAGTATTAGTATAGTCTTTGTAGCAATACTAGTGTTAGTATAGTCTTAGTAGCAATACTGGTATTAGTTGTATTAGTATAGTCTTAGTAGCAATACGATTATTAGTATAGTCTTAGTAGCGATACTAGTATTAGTATAGTCTTAGTAGCAATACTAGTATTAGTATAGTCTTAGTAGCAATACTGGTATTAGTTGTATTAGTATAGTCTTAGTGGCAATACTAGTATTAGTATAGTCTTAGTAGCAATACTAGTGTTAGTATAATTTTAGTAGCAATACTAGTGTTAGTATAGTCTTAGTAGCAATACAGGTATTAGTATAGTCTTAGTAGCAATACTAGTATTAATATAGTCTTAGTAGCAATACTAGTGTTAGTATAGTCTTAGAAGCAATGCTAGTATTAGTAAAGTCTTAATAGCAATACTAGTATTAGTATAGTCTTTATAGCAATACTGGTATTAGTATAGTTTTAGTAGCAATGCTGGTATTAGTATAGTCTTAGTAGCAATACTAGTATTAGTATAGTCTTTGTAGCAATACTGGTATTAGTATAGTCTTTGTAGCAATACTGGTATTAGTATAGTCTTTTGTAGCAATACTGGTATTAGTATAGTTTTAGTAGCAATGCTGGTATTAGTATAGTCTTAGAAACAATACTAGTATTAGTATAGTCTTAGTAGCAATACATAATCATCATCATGTGCCATACCGGATGGCGTAGGTGATCGTGTCACTTCCACAATCTTCTATCTACAGTGCATCGTATCAGTTCTCTTGTTGACTGTTTTCCATGCCATGACAACAAGCTATCCAGTATTTTCTCTCTTTGTCGTCCGCGATCTCTCTTTCCTTTTATTTTGCCAGTTGTAACCAAGTATTTATTCCAACTTTCCTCTTCTCATGATGTGCCCAAAAAATGTTGATTGCTTCTTTCTGATGTTTTTTTTTTTTTAAGAGCTCCCTTTTTGTGTTGGCCTCTTTGAGAACTGCCTCAGTGATCTTTTTATCTGTCCAGGGAACTTTCAACATTCTTCTGAGAAATCCCATCTCTGTGGCCTCTAATCGTCTTTTCATTTGTTTGTCTACTGTCCATGATTCGCTTCCATAGGTCAGAATTGGTTCTACGTAGCACCGATGAACTCTCTTTCTCATTTCTATTGACATAGATTTGTTGCATAAGATATTTTTCATTTTCTGAAATGCTATTTTGGCCTGAGCTATTCTGCTTTTTATTTCTGTGGTGCATCTACCATTTGATGTTATTATTTTGCCCAAGTATTTGAAACGTTGCACTTGTTTCAGATTTGTCTCGTTTATTTTTATGCTGCATGATGGTGATGATTGTTTCTTCGATATAACCGTTACTTCTGTTTTCTTACTATTCAGACTGAGACCTTTCTTGTTGCTTTCTTCTACTATTATGTCTATCATTTCTTGTAGTTCATTCTCTGTCTCTGCTATTAAGACTGTGTCCTCCGCATATCGCAAATTTTTTATGTTGTGACCGTTGACTTCAATTCTTGTTTTGTCTACTATTGATCTCATAATATATTCACTGTAAAGTGAAAACAAGTCCGGTGACAGAACACAGCCTTGTCTGACTCCTTGTTTTATATATTGGAATTGTCCTGTTTTGTTGTTAATTCGTATAGCTGCTGTTTGTTGCCAGTACATGTTTTTATGTTTCGCAGATCCTTGCCATCAATGTTTAATTTCTCCAGCATATTGCTTGTTTCCACATGCTTTACTTTGTCAAATGCTTTCGTGTAGTCTATAAAGCACATTTATAGATCTCTCTTTACCTCTATAGATCTTTCTATCAATGTTCTTAAGATGTATATTGCATTACTGGTGCCCTTTCCTTCCACAAAACCACATTGTTCCTCACTTATTTCTGGTTTTATTTTGTTCCTTACACGTCTCATGATTATTCTTAGTAATATTTTAGTCATATGGCTCATGAGACTAATAGTGTGATGGTCTTCACAATCAGTGGCGCCTGACTTCTCGGTATGGCTACAAAGATAGATTTTAGTAGATCTTTAGGTATGTGTCCAGTGTTATATATGTCATTGAGTAGTTTTGTTATGACTTGTACTCCCAGCTCTCCTAATGCATTTATCTCTTCGATTGTTATATTGTCGGGACCTGGAGCTTTGCCTCTTTTCATGTGTTGAATTGCATCTCCACTTCACTCTGCATTATTGGTGGTCCTGTGTCTTCATTTGAATTGTTTAATTCTGGTCTTTCATCATCACAGAGTTGACTGATATATTGGAATGTCAGAGAATGAGACAACGCAATTATATGAAATGTCAGCGGATGGGGGACAACGCAAAATATGGATTACCAGCCGATGGGACAAAGCAATTATTGTGTTTCCCAGAATGTTTTTTTTTCTTGTATTCCTACAAATTTTGTGTGTGTTTCCTTTTGAAATTTTGCGCACACAAATTCCTAATTAACTGCAGAAAATGAACAAAGAAATCAATTTGAACAATCAACTGAATCAGAAAATAAAAAGGAAAATTGTTGCAACAGAAATCAAGACAAGAAAATTGTTTTAACACACATCAGGACAAGAAAATTGTTTTAACACACATCAGGACAAGAAAATTGTTTTAACAGACAATAAAAACAACAAAATGGTTTCAACAAACACAACGTTGCCAAAGGTGGAACCGACCAGGGATCGTACTCACCATTGATTGTTCATTGACTGTGTCGATACTGTTGATATAGAGTTGAAGATGAACAATCGTGGCACGATCTGTGGTAAAGAGTAATAATCGATTATGAAGTCAACCGGTAAATGAATTCTCAAAGATTTACTGGCTTTTGCGTATTTACTTTGGCAGTTATAATAGTTGGGGAACAGATCATTCGATCACACAGCCGCATGAACCACTCTTTCATTACCTCAACAGGCACAGCCTTGTCAGGCTGGGTGACTACCACTCAACAGGCACAGCCTTGTCAGGCTGGGTGACTACCACTCAACAGGCACAGCCTTGTCAGGCTGTGTGGCTACCATCAACAGGCACAGCCTTCTCAGGCTGGGTGGCTACCACTCAACAGGCACAGCCTTGTCCGGCTGGGTGGCTACCACTCAACAGGCACAGCCTTGTCCGGCTGGGTGGCTACCACTCAACAGGCACAGCCTTGTCCGGCTGGGTGGCTACCACTCAACAGGCACAGCCTTGTCAGGCTGGGTGGCTAACCAACTAATGATGACGATCCCATCTTGAATCTAAATGGGCTCTCCGATACCAGTATAAAAAAAGTCCTTACATGTTATGTAGAGCAAGACTTAACATATGGATGTGAATCATTGACAACAGGACTGTAGAAATGTGGTTTTACAGAAGAATGTTGAGAATACCAAGGGCAGTTGAGAAGAGTAATGAAAACGTTATGAAAGAGGCCAAAAAAGAAAGCTAATTTCCAAAATTATGAAGAAACAATCATAATTTTTTGGCCATGTAATGAGAAGGGAACAGCTGGAATATATTGTAACAACTGGGAAAATTGAGGGACGAAGAGATAGAGGGAAGCAAAGAGAAAAAATATCAGACAGCTTAAGAGAATGGCTTGGCAGAAGGTCAACAACAGAAATGATAAATAACTGTTGAGATCGAAAGTTGTGGAGAGACATGATCACCTACGCCAGCATGCATGGCACTTGCTGATGGTGATGATGATGATGGTGATGATGATGATGACATTTTGGGCTGAAACAGACCGGCAAACGAGATGAGAAACCATGGTAGTTATTACAGGGAATCTGTTGATATAGAAGACCTAGTTGTGAAGTTTTGATACAACAAAAAACAGTCTCTGATATGGGAAACATCAGGACACAGAAAAGAAAAGTAATACCTCAACAAGAGTCACTAGACAGAAGGCAACAGGAGACCACAAGAACAGAAATTTATATTCACACAGTTATGGTTATGGTTATGGTTATGGAAGGCCCCGGTATCACTGCAAACGAATTAAAATCCATAATTGCTCAACCGCCCGTGCCAGTGTAATCATCCGAATTAATATCTCATCTCCCAAACAAAGAAAGGTAGCTGTAGTCCCCATCATAGCAGCCTCAGCACACGCCAAAAGACATAAGGCGAAACCGCACAGAAAGTGAACACGACCAACTGTTCCCTGTCATACACAGTAAGACAAGGGACTGTTGTAACAGATCAAGATAGTGTAACAGTATAAGTGAATGAAAGTATGGGGGGCATTAACTCAGCCGGTATCCATTTTCTAACAGACTACAACAGTGACATAGAATAACACTGATGATCGCTATTCTGTTGTAGTCTGTTAAGAAATGGGTACCGGCTTAGTTACCTGCTCCCCCCCCCCCAGACTTTCATTCATCTATACTGTTACACTGTGTTGTCAGGAAAAAATAAAAATTAGAAAAAAAATGGTATGTTAGAAGCTTTACGTGATTAGTGGACGACACAGATTAAACGACGTTTCGGCCCAATAGGCCTTCAGCAGGAACAAACAAACAAAACACACACACGGATATGTAAGTAAAACTAATAACGAAACATCCAAAACAAAAATAATGAAAATATGTTAAAGAAAATAAAAATGTCTTCCCTGTGTGTCAGGCCGAGGGCAAAATGAAAAGGAAATGGGAACCTTTATTGTCACCAGATTTTTTTTCTTCTATTACAGGAAAAATAATTTAAGAAAAATTCGGAACAAGTCTGGTATTAAAGTGGGGGGGGAGCAAACATAAACACCGACAGGAATGTAGATGACATAGTTGTCATAGCAGAAAACTAACAAGATCTACACAATCTGTGAGATGAAAATGTGAGAGAATGTGAACACAAAGACCTGACCCTCAACATTAACAAGACAGAAACTTTGGTGATATCAAAGAAAACAAATGTGAGAGAATGTGAACACAAAGACCTGACTCTCAACATCAACAAGACAGAAACTTTGCTAATATAAAAAAAAAACAAATACACAAGAATGTTGAGCAAAACTAAAAGGACAAATCATGAAACAAGTGAGTAGATTCAAAAACCTGGGATCAATAATAACATCAGATGGTAGGTGTACTGCATAAATTAGAAGCAGAATAGGACAAGCGAAGACAGAATAGGACAAGCGAAGACAGAATAGGACAAGCGAAGACAGAATAGGACAAGCGAAGACAGAATAGGACAAGCGAAGACAGAATAGGACAAGCGAAGACAGAATAGGACAAGCGAAGACAGAATAGGACAAGCGAAGACAGAATAGGACAAGCGAAGACAGAATAGGGCAAGCGAAGACAGAATAGGACAAGCAAAGACAGAATAGGACAAGCAAAGACAGAATAGGGCAAGCGAAGACAGAATAGGGCAAGCGAAGACAGAATAGGACAAGCGAAGACAGAATTCAATCAAAAACATCCTATGTAACAAATCATTGTCGGATTCCTCGGTAGCCTAGTTGAGACAACCACCCGACTGGACTGCCGACGTTCGGACAACCCGTGTTCGATTCCCGCTGGGAGTAGTGTGAATTTACTCCTGTTTGGAAAAAAATACCCCCGCCGACCAAGCCGCTGGCAGAAATGAGTACCAGGGTGCTACTCTGGGAAGGTGAGGAATGTCGCCTCGCATCTGAGTTTCGATGCTTGAAGCGACACTATCCAGAAGTCTCCGAACATTTCTGGATAGGCGGCCGAGCACATATGGGTGAACACTCGCGTGCTGAGACGCCGGTTCAAGTCTCGTACATGACCTTGACTTTATCTTTCTTTTCTCTTCCTCACTGATACCTAAATGGTGTCGTGGTTATATCATTTTTCGTTCTTGAGCTGCTCGAACTGTCTGAATTAGTGATTTCCTTTGTTGTTACATGTCTCTGTCACTGCATCTATCCATCTTCTTCTTTTCTCTTTCTCACTGATACCTAAAAGGTGTCGTGGTTTATATCATTTTTCGTTCTTGAGCTGCTCGAACTGTCTGAATTAGTGATTTTCCTTTGATGTTACATGTCTCTGTCACTGCATCTATCCATCTTCTTCTTTCTCTTTTCACTGATACCTAAAAGGTGTCGTGGTTATATCATTTGTCGTTCTTGAGCTGCTCGAACTGTCTGAATTAGTGATTTTTGAATTGTTACATATCTCTATCACTGCATCTATCCATCTTCTTCTGGGTCTTCCTCTTGGTCTTTTTCATACATTCTCGAGAAGAACGCCCTTGATGGTGATTGGTGAGGATTCATTCTGACCAGGTGGCCAAACCATTTAAGTTGTTGTTCTATATATTCTTGGCAGGGATTTGTTCTTATAATTTTTCTTATGGTTTCATTTGGTATTCTATCTCTTCTTGTGTTGTTTGATACTTTTCTCAAACATCGTATCTCACATGTATTGATCTTTCTTAAATGGGATTTAGAAAGGGTCCATGTTTGACTTTCATAGCACAAAGTTGGTATGAAAATGCTATTTATCATTTGTTGTTTAGCTGCCATAGAAATGTTTCGATGTCTTAGCAATGGTGAAAGCTGGTATGTGACAGCATTTGCTTTTTGTATTCTCATGTCAATTTCTCTGTCTAGTTTTCCATCTTCTGTGAACATTGTGCCCAAATACTTGAATTCTTCTACTTGTTTTATTTCTTTATCTTTGATCTTGATGTTTAATGGGTGTCTTAATTTGCTTATTCTCATAACCTCTGTTTTTGCTGTGTTAATTGTCATACTGTAGTTTGTACAACTTTTATCTATTTCTTCTTCTTCTCAGGATGGGTCAGAAAAATAGATTGGATTGTAAAAAATACTTCAGAACATCAGAAATGGAATCGAGTGGTCACTGACCAAGCAACTTGATGACTTAAACGTTGCTGGTGATGTCACGCTCCGCTCACACAATCATCAAGAGATAAGAAATCAAATGAGCATACTTGATGTGAAATCACAACAGCTGGGACGGAAAATAAATAGATACAAGACCCAAATTAAGAGAATTAATGCAGTTGGCAAAAACCAAATAACAATAGGAGAAATACCTCTGCTAGACGTACAATCTTACATATATCTTCATCCTCTTCTACTACTACCTTTTTAACTCCCAGTGGAGCATAGGTCTTCAACAAACACTTTCCAAGTCGTTCTGATTTTTTGCCATTCTTTTAAGATCATTCCATGTCTTCCCCATCATCTTCATCTCTGCTTCTATTTTTCTTCTCCAAGAATTCCTTGGTCTTCCTCTTTGTCTTTTCCCTTGGGGATTCCAAAAAGGGCCTGTTGTGTAATACTCTCAGTTGGCTTCCGTAGTGTGTGTCTTATCCAGCGCCATCATCTTCGCTATATCTCTTTATCCACTGGTGTTTGTCTGGTACATTTCCATAATTCTATGTTAGTGATTTTGTCCTGCCATTTCCATCCTTTTATTCTGCGTTAGCATCCATTAATAAAATTCTATCTTCATGATTGTCAATTTTGTTGTTCTCCATGTTTAACAGCCATATAATAGGACCGACTTAACATTTGAGTTGAAAATGTTTATTTTTATATTTAACCTAATTTCTTTGGATTTCCATATGTTTCCCAGTGCAATGAAAGCTCCTCTTGCTGTTGATATCCTTATTTTGGTATCATTTTCTGTTCCTCCCTCTTTATCTATATTACTGTCCAGATATATGTAAGATTGTACGTCTAGTAGAGGTATTTCTCCTAATTTTATTTGGTTATTGTCAACTGCATTAATTCTCATAATATTGGTCTTATTTCCATTAATCTTCAGTCCTAGCTGTTGTGATCTCTCATCAAGTATGCTCATTTTATCCTGCATCTGTTGATGGCTGTGTGATAGGAGAGCTATGTCATCAGCAAAGTCGAAATCATCAAGTTGCTTGGTCAGTGACCACTGGATTTCATTTCTGTTGTTTTTAGTTATTTTCATAATCCAATCTATGGCCAGTAGAAAGAGAAATGGAGACAGAAGGCATCCTTGCCTTACTCCTGTTCTTATTTCAAATGCTTCTGTAAGCTGTCCTTCATGCACCACACTACATTTTGTTCCTTCATACATTGTTTTTATCAGGTTAATAAACTTTATGGGGATTCCGTAATGACTCAGCAACTCCCAAAGCATTCTTCTGTCTAAACTATCAAATGTCTTTTCGTAATCTATGAATCCAATGTAAATATAATAAAACTAGGAGAAATACCTCTACTAGACGTACAATCTTACATATATCTGGGTAGCAGAATAGACACAGAAGGAGGAACAGAAAATGATACAAAAAAAAAAAGGATTTAAAAAAACAAGAGGAGCATTTGTTGCACTGTGAAACATATGGAAACCTAAAGAAATTAGATTACATTATTTAAAAAAAAACTTTTTCAACTTCAATGTTAAGTCGGTCCTATTATATGGCTGTGAAACATGGAGAACAACAAAAATGACAATCATGAAGATACAGACTTTCATTAATGGATGCTTGTGCAGAATAAAATGACGGAAATGGCAGGACAAAATCACTAACATAGAATTATGGAAATGTACCATTTGTGTTTTGATATTTCTGCCTTATCAATTTGACAAGTAATTTTATTATTATTATACAAGTGGGTAAGAAGATACAGTGAAAACGAAGGCGTTGGATAGGACACACACTGCGGAAGCCAACAGAAAGTATTACACAACAGGCCCTTTTTTGGAATCCCACGGAAAAAAGACAAAGAGGAAGACTAAAATATTCTTGACGAAGACAGATGGAAGCAGAGATGAAGATGAAGGGGAAGACATGGACTGATCTTAAAAGAATAGAAATAAATATAACAGCTTAGAAAGTGTTTGTTGAAGACCTATATTCCACAGGGAGCTGAAATTGTTTGTTGAAGACCTATATTCCACAGGGAGCTGAAATTGTTTGTTGAAGACCTATGTTCCACAGGGAGCTGAAAGTGTTTATTGAAGACTTATGCTCCACAGGGAGTTAAAAGAAAGAAAAGAAGAGAAGAAAGGCGGCCTTGCGTTATACCGACCACATGTCCCAATAGTGCGCCTCAGCTCATCATAAAAATAGGCACAAAATACTGCCCTTAGTTCTAGCAAGCCAGAGAAGGGAACCTGTACCTCTCCAAACCTTACTGCTTGATAAACACGTTAACACATTTTTTAGGAGAAAAGATAAGGGATTGAGATTCAGCGATTTCACAACAAAAATACATAAATACATAAATATATTCTTTCACGTGTCAGAACTCCGTGTGTATGTTCCTTATCATATCTAATTTAATATTAGTTTTTTTTTTCATGGTTATTTTTTGTATTCTCATTTTAGCAACAGTAGATTGAGGGTTGAATGTTTAGACATCATCATCATGTTCCATACCTACTGGCGTAGGTAACTATGTCTCTCCCCAAATTTCGATCTCGACAGTTATTTATCATTTCTGTTGTTGACCTTCTGCCAAAGCCATTCTCTTAAGCTGTCTAGTATCTTTCCTCTTTGCTTCCCTCTATCTCTTCGTCCCTCAATTTTCCCAGTTGTTACAATATATCCCGGCTGTTCTCTTCTCATTACATGGCCAAAAAATGATGATTGTTTCTTCCTAATATTGGAAATTATCTCTATTTGTTATTGTGTGGCATATATATCATATATTCATGATTGTTTGACATATGTTTATTTTAAATCAAGTTTATGTTAAACCACATTTTCAAGTTCCACTTTGCAGATCTTTAGTCGTGAATATTCCAGTGGTCTATGTGAACTGGACCGAAACACTTCCGGTTGAAAAATGTTGTAATAGAGTTTCTGTTTTATCGATCGTTGCAGTATTTGTGATTGGGAACTGATTACTATCAGCTCTTTAATATGGATCGTTGCGTTAAAGTCAACCAGAGGTTCACACTTCACGGATCTGCGTCAGTGCTACGGAGTTCCTGCATCTGGCAGCGGTCCTGTTTGGTAAATCAGGCCGTGGAAATCAGAATCTCTTCCGTCTTGAAGTCGTTCTGTGTACAACTTTATTACAATTAAACTTGAATATCCGACGATGGAATTGTAAACGCCGACTACTTTCGGTTCCTTCATGCTGGTTGTTGTGTCATGGTTGATAGTTCCAAAGAGAAAGGGAAAAAATATAAGCGATAAAAAAAAAAATTATGTAAAGTAATGTAATGTAATGAAATAAATCTGAGACAAGATAAAGAGCCAAGTAAAGTAAAGTAAAGTAAAGCAATGTACTGAAATAAATCTATGACAAGATAAAGAGCCAAGTAAAGCAAAGGGAAGTAAAGGAAAGTAATGTAATAAATCTAAGACAAGATAAAGAAGCAAGGAAAGAAAAGTAATGTACTGAAATAAATGTAAGAGAAGATACAGAGCCAAGTAAGGTAATGTAATGTACTGAAATAAATGTAAGAGAAGATACAGAGCCAAGTAAGGTAATGTAATGTACTGAAATAAATGTAAGAGAAGATAAAGAGCCAAGTAAGTTAATGTAATGTACTGAAATAAATGTAAGAGAAGATAAAGAGCCACTGTACCCATCTCATAGTCCGGCGCTATCCTGGGATTGTAGGACGAGTTGTTGATTAGGAACTCCAGAACGTCTTGTCTGGGAAGAAAGAAGCATCGTTAAGATTCAAACATTCATTCAGATGAAGTGAACATTCACTTGCAGCTTTACGTATGTGTGTGTGTTTGTGTGGCCTTGATGTTTCTGTCTTCTCTTTGCTGGCTGGACATATATGATGGTCTGTAAAATATAGGGTCACTAACACCATATTTCCCTATACGCCACTTGACGGGGGTACTTTACTTTTTTTTTTTTACTTATTTCTGATCTTATCTGTCATGCTGTTTCCCATCATGCGTCTCACACACTTCATTTCTATAGTTGTTATTTTCCTAACAGTTCTTGAGTCCAAGGTCTATGTCTGGCACTGGCAGCACAACGTTGGGATAAAGATAGTTTTATAAATAGCTCACTTCACTTCAAACATTACTTCTTTGTTAGACAGTAGTGGTGAGATCTGCCTGATAACTTGACTAGCTTTGTTGGGCAGTAGTGGTGAGATCTGTCCGATAACTTGACTAGCTTTGTTAGACAGTAGTGGTGAGATCTGTCCGATAACTTGACTAGCTTTGTTAGACAGTAGTGGTGAGATCTGTCCGATAACTTGACTAGCTTTGTTAGACAGTAGTGGTGAGATCTGTCTGATAACTTGACTAGCTTTGTTAGACAGTAGTGGTGAGATCTGTCCGATAACTTGACAAGCTTTGTTAGACAGTAGTGGTGAGATCTGTCCGATAACTTGACTAGCTTTGTTAGACACTAGTGGTGACATCTGTCCAATAACTTGACAAGCTTTGTTAGACAGTAGTGGTGAGATCTGTCCGATAACTTGACTAGCTTTGTTAGACAGTAGTGGTGAGATCTGTCTGATAACTTGACTAGCTTTGTTAGACAGTAGTGGTGAGATCTGTCTGATAACCTGACAAGCTTTGTTAGACAGTAGTGGTGAGATCTGTCCTATTACTTGACTAGCTTTGTTAGGCAGTAGTGGTGAGATCTGTCCTATAACTTGACTAGCTTTGTTAGACAGTAGTGGTGAGATCTGTCTGATAACTTGACTAGCTTTGTTAGACAGTAGTGGTGAGATCTGTCCGATAACTTGACTAGCTTTGTTAGGCAGTAGTGGTGAGATCTGTCCGATAACTTGACAAGCTTTGTTAGACAGTAGTGGTGAGATCTGTCCGATAACTTGACTAGCTTTGTTAGACAGTAGTGGTGAGATCTGTCTGATAACTTGACTAGCTTTGTTAGACAGTAGTGGTGAGATCTGTCTGATAACTTGACTAGCTTTATTAGACAGTAGTGGTGAGATCTGTCTGATAACCTGACAAGCTTTGTTAGACAGTAATGGTGAGATCTGTCCTATTACTTAACTAGCTTTGTTAGGCAGTAGTGGTGAGATCTGTCTGATAACTTGACTAGCTTTGTTAGACAGTAGTGGTGAGATCTGTCTGATAACTTGACTAGCTTTGTTAGACAGTAGTGGTGAGATCTGTCTGATAACTTGACTAGCTTTGTTAGACAGTAGTGGTGAGATCTATCCTATAACTTGACTAGCTTTGTTAGACAGTAGTGGTGAGATCTATCCGATAACTTGACAAGCTTTGTTAGACAGTAGTGGTGAGATCTGTCCGATTACTTGACAAGTTTTGTTAGACAGTAGTGGTGAGATCTGTCCTATAACTTGACTAGCTTTGTTAGACAGTAGTGGTGAGATCTATCCGATAACTTGACAAGCTTTGTTAGACAGTAGTGGTGAGATCTGTCCGATTACTTGACAAGCTTTGTTAGACAGTAGTGGTGAGATCTGTCCGATAACTTGACTAGCTTTGTTAGACAGTAGTGGTGAGATCTGTCCGATAACTTGACAAGTTTTCTTACATCGCGAGTCTATTTTTGTTGCTTGCATGATGTTAAATGTCAAGGTGCTGACTAAGTATTTTAATTCCTTCACTTGTTTTAGGAAAAGCCATCAATCGTTGTGTCCGTGCCTTGTGTTTCTTTTTAATTATACATATATTCTCATATTCTTTCTATATTTTTATCTTAGCTCTCTTCTTTTTTTATTTTTTCATCATCCTACTTTTTTCTTTTCTATCCTCTTCTTCGGATCATGTATTTATAGATAATTGTGTTTCACCGTTTGTTTTGTTGTCCTTGTACTCTGAAAAAGGCCCCTGGCCGAAACGTCAGTATTGTGTTGTGTTCCTCCCTTGTGAAGCTGTCTTCATACCTTGGAGTGTTCTACACTCCTCACCACTGGCCCCTTGTGTTTCTTTTGATATTTTCATTACTTCTGTCTTGCTTATGTTGGTGTTCATATTATGTTGTTTTCTGACTCTGTCAATTTTATCTAGGGTGTTCTTGCGTGTCTTCTACTTGTGTGAGTATCAGTCCCTGGTCGTCTGCGGAAAGAACTGAACATTGAGATGGCAAAACCGGGACATCGAGATAGCAAAACCGGGACGTACAGTTGTTACATAATATTCCACATTTATGAAAAAAACAGTTCAATTATATAGCGATATGATTAAAAATAAATTTGATTTAAAAAGCAACATGATTAAACAGCAATATGATTAAAAGGCAATATGATTAAAAGGCAATATGATTAAAAGGCAATATGATTAAAAGGCAATATGATTAAAAAGCAATATGATTAAAAGGCAATAGGATTAAAAAGCAATACAATTAAAAAAGCATTATGATTAAAGAGCATTTTCGATTAAAAAGCAATTTAATTGCATAAACATGTCTCGCTATCATTGCTGTTCCGTGACGGAACTCATTAATAAGCGTGAATGGACATAGAAATAACCCGCAACTCGTCACGAACGTGACAGAAATATTTTTATGATAATTTCATCATCATCATCGAGTGCCATCTCCGCACCGAAGATTGGCTGTCATAGAGCGCCATTCTGCTCTAGCTCTTGCTTTGATGGTGCAGGTTGTCATAGGCTGACGTGTCCATCTTTTGATGTTACCCGTCCATGTTAGTCTTGGTCTGCCTCTTTTACCTTGTATTTTCCTTTCCAAGATTAATTTTAGTAGGCTGTTGTGTTTTTTAACATGGCCCAAAAATCGCATTTGTCTTGTTTGAATTGTATTTAGTAGTTCTCTTTTTATTTTTAGTTGTTTTAAGACTTCATCGTTTCTTGTCTTTTCTTTCCAACCAATTCTACCTATTCTTCTATATATCCACATTTCAAAGGCTTCAAATCTTCTGTTCTGTTTTCTTGTCTATTGCCCATGTTTCTGCACCATACAGGAATATTGAGAAGTCATAACATTTGTCTATTCTTAGTTTTAGCCCTAGTGTTATTTGTTTTGATGTTAGTATAATTCTCATGACATTAAAATCACTCTTTGCCAATCCTATTCTTTTGTTTATTTCAGTTGTACATTTTCCATCACTGGTTATAATAGGTACCACTCCCCTAATTCTAAACTCCACAACTCAGCAATAAATCCCCACCATTCCCCTAACTCTAAACTCCACAACTCAGCAACAAATCCCCACCTCTCTCCTAACTCTAAACTCCACAACTCAGCAATAAATCCCCACCATTCCCCTAACTCTAAACTCCACAACTCAGCAATAAATCCCCACCTCTCTCCTAACTCTAAACTCCACAACTCAGAAATAAATCCCCACCACTCCCCTAACTCTAAACTCCACAACTCAGCAATAAATCCCCATCACTCCCCTATTTCTAAACTCCACAACTCAGCAATAAATTTCCACCACTCCCCTAACTCTAAACTCCACAACTCAGCAATAAATCCCCACCACTCCCCTAATTCTAAACGCCACAACAAATCCCCACCACTCCCCTAACTCTAAACCCCACAACAAATCCCCACCACTCCCCTAACTCTAAACCCCACAACAAATCCCCACCCCTCCCCTAACTCTAAACTCCACAACCCAGCAACAAATCCCCACCACTCCCCTAACTCTAAACTCCACAACCCAGCAACAAATCCCCACCTCTCCCTAACTCTAAACTCCACAACTCAGCAATAAATCCCCACCTCTCCCTAACTCTAAACTCCACAACCCAGCAATAAATCCCCAAAACTCCCCTAACTCTAAACTCCACAACCAGCAACAAATCCCCATCACTCCCCTAACTCTAAACTCCACAACCCAGCAACAAATCCCCACCACTCCCCTAACTCTAAACTCCACAACCCAGCAACAAATCCCCACCACTCCCCTAACTCTAAACTCCACAACTCAGCATTAAATCCCCACCACTCCCCTAACTCTAAACTCGACAACCCAGCAACAAATCCCCACCTCTCCCCTAACTCTAAACTCCACAACTCAGCAATAAATCCCCACCTCTCCCCTAACTCTAAACTCCACAACCCAGCAATAAATCCCCAAAACTCCCCTAACTCTAAACTCCACAACCAAGCAACAAATCCCCATCACTCCCCTAACTCTAAACTCCACAACCCAGCAACAAATCCCCACCACTCCCCTAACTCTAAACTCCACAACCCAGCAACAAATCCCCACCACTCCCCTAACTCTAAACTCCACAACTCAGCATTAAATCCCCACCACTCCCCTAACTCTAAACTCCACAACCCAGCAACAAATCCCCACCTCCCCCCTAACTCTAAACTCCACAACTCAGCCATAAATCCCCACCTCTCCCCTAACTCTAAACTCCACAACCCAGCAACAAATCCCCACCTCTCCCCTAACTCTAAACTCCACAACCCAGCAAAAAAATCCCCACCACTCCCCTAACTCTAAACTCCACAACCCAGCAATAAATCCCCACCTCTCCCCTAACTCTAAACTCCACAACCCAGCAATAAATCCCCACCACTCCCCTAACCTAAATAAACCCACAAATCCTCCCATTTCTATATTCCTCAAGGGACATAATCATAATCTCCTCCCAATAATTCCCCTGAACGATTTCATTTCAAACTTTTCCGTTTGACACTTGAAAAAGCCCCATCTTAAAACGAACCCTCACTTCCCCTACGTATTGTTCACTATACTCCCCTTCCCTCCCCCCTCCCCCAATCTATCAAATCTTACAAACAAAACCAATGACGTAGACTCATGTTATCCACACATTTGCATCTTTCGGAAACCCCTGTGACGTTCTATTCCCAGAATGCAATATTAAACTTCCCATATTGCAAGTTTTGTCATGCGCGAATGATGGTTTCCGGATGTCCTAGCCACTGTAACAACATACCGTCCGTTCTGCTAATACCGTCCTAAAGGAATGTTGATTTATCAACATTTGTGACTTGCTTGTATTTGTATTTATGTCAAGTTGTTAGCTAATACCGTTTCTTTCTTTCTTTTTTCTTCTTTCTTCTTTTTTTTCTTTCTTTCATTCTTTTTTTCATTTCTTTTTTTTCTTTCTTTCATTCTTTTTTTCATTTCTTTTTTTTTCTTCCATCTTTTTTCTTTCTTTTTTTTCTTCCTTTTTTCTTTCTTCTTTTTTCTTTCTTTCTTTCATTCTTTTTTTCATTTCTTTATTTTTCTTCCATCTTTTTTCTTTCTTTCATTCTTTTTTTCATTTCTTTTTTTTCTTCCATCTTTTTTCTTTCTTTCATTCTTTTTTTCTTTCCTTCCCCACATCTCTTTCCAGCGTTGATGGGAGATATAGTTCACAGTTTCTTGCTCTTCTATTGGCCTCTTCTGCTGTTATACCTCCGAGTGTTTCTATACCTTTTTCCTTGGTCGGTCTGGTGTTCTCGTATCGTTGGTTGGTAACTCGTTGTATGTGATTTAATTCTTGATGTCTTATCACATGCCTGAACCACTTGATTTGTTGTCACTTTGTGTATTCAATAGCTGGTTCTGTTCTTAGTCTTTTACGTAACTTTTCATTTGTGATCTTATCTGCATATCTTTATTGGGGGGATATTAATTTACTAATCTTCGTTGTTTAGATATGATTGTATATGAGGTCATTGATCATTAAACATTTTGCTAACATCGTTAAGAGAAGGGACACGTGACAAGGCAGAAAGATCATAACACAACACAACGAGCCTTCAATAAACGTTGCGAGAACACCAGACCCAAGGAACGGCCACGATAAAAGGATTGATGGAATATTAGAAACACAAGGAAACATAACAGCAGCAGAGGCGAAAATAAAAGTAAAAGAGAACAAATTATATCTCCCCTCGACGCTGAAAGGTAAATGAGGAAGGAAAGAAGAAGAAGAAGTTAAGAGAAGAGTGTGGATTCAACAAGAGTCATGACTCGGCGACCTGTGGTGACTCCGTGTTTGGTGTACCCCAGACTGTCCAGAAAGGTCTCGGGTTTAATTCCTAGACATGCTGATTTTGTCCTCTTTTTAGACCAACTCGGGTAGTGGAGTCACCCAAGTAAAACTGTAAAAACTGGTACCAGAGATGCGTCTTGGAAGCAGCAGCGGCCTGGCGTAATATCGACCACGTACCAAAAAATATGCCGCCGGATGTGGAAAATGTGTTTACTATCCGCCATCTTGGCCTTCTACACGGCAGGGGAGGAAACTTTGGCAATTCTGTTTTTACATTAAAACTCGCTATTTATGATTTACACATTTCGTTACCTGGGTGTGTAGCTGCTTCAGTGGCAGAAAGTTTATGACAAAAGATGTCGTTAATGGACACGACAAATGATGTCGTTAATGGACACGACAAAAGATGTCGTTAATGGACACGACAAAAGATGTCGTTAATCTTCTTTTACCTTTTAGCTCCTGGTGGAGCATAGGTCTTCAACAAACACTTTCCAAGTCGTTCTGTTTTTTGCCATTCTTTTAAGATCATTCCATGTCTTCCCCATCATCTTCATCTCTGCTTCTATCTGTCTTCTCCAAGAATTCCTTGGTCTTCCTCTTTGTCTTTTCCCCTGGGGATTCCAAAAAAGGCCTGTTGTGTAATACTCTCAGTTGGTTTCCGTAGTGTGTGTCCTATCCATCGCCATCGTCTTCGCTGTATCTCTTTATCCACTGGTATTTGACCGGTACATTTCCATAATTCCACGTTAGTGACTTTGTCCTGCCATTTCCATCCCTTTATTCTGCGCAAGCATCCATTAATGAAAGTCTGTACTTTCGTGATTGTCAATTTTGTCATTCTCCATGTTTCACAGTCATATAATAGGACCGACGTAACATTTGAGTTGAAAATTTGTATTTTTGTATTTAGCCTAATTTCTTTGATTTGCATATGTTTCCCAGTGCAATGAAAGCTCCTCTTGCTTTTGATATCCTTATTTTGGTATCATTTTCTGTTCCTCCCTCTTTATCTATATTACTGCCAGATATATATAAGATTGTACGTCTAGTAGAGGTATTTCTCCTAGTTTTATATGGTTATTGCCAACTGCATTAATTCTCATAATATTGGTCTTATCTCTATTAATCTTAGTCCTAGCTGTTGTGATCTCTCATCAAGTATGCTCATTTTATCCTGCATCTGTTGATGGCTGTGTGATAGGAGAGCTATGTCATCAGCAAAGTCTAAATCATCAAGTTGTTTGGTCAGTGACCACTGGATCCCATTTCTGTTGTTTTGAGTTATTTTCATAATCCAATCTATGGCCAGTAGAAAGAGAAATGGAGACAGGAGGGCATCCTTGCCTTACTCCTGTTCTTATTTCAAATGCTTCTGTAAGCTGTCCTTCATGCACCACACTACATTTTGTTCCTTCATACATTGTTTTTATCAGGTTAATAAACTTTATGGGGATTCCGTAATGACTCAGCAACTTCCAAAGCATTCTTCTGTCTAAACTATCAAATGCCTTTTCGTAATCTATGAATCCAATATATAGTGGGGATTTTAGTTCTAAACTTTGTTCAACTATTATACGTAGGGTAGTTATTTGATCAGCACATGATCTGTTCTTCCTAAAACCTGCTTGTTCATCTCTCAAGTGTTTCTCTATAGCCTCTTTTAGTCTCTCCAGAATGATTCTGCCTAATATTTTTCCTGGCACTGATAGTAGCATAATTCCCCTATAATTTGTGCACTCCTGTAAACTTCCTTTCTTTGGTAGTTTGATCATATAACCTTCTCTCCAGTCTTTAGGTATTTCTTCCCTCTCCCAAATTTTATCCAATAGATCCTGTAACATCTTGGTAGAGGTGTTAATATCTGCTTTGATGGCTTCCGAAGGAATTTCATCTGGTCCTGTGGCTTTACCATCTTTTAATAATTTGATGGCTTTCATTATTTCTTCTTTGCTTGGTTTTCCGCAGTTAACGTGTAATTCTTCTTCTGCTGGTAGTATATCTGGAGGATTATTTGAGCCAGGTCTGTTCAAAAGTTCTTCAAAGTGCTCCTTCCATCTCTCCATTTGTTCCTTATATTACTAAGCAGATTTCCTTTCTTGTCTTTGATAAAGGCGTTGATCTGTTTGTATTTTCCACCTAATTTCTTTGTGCTGTTGTACAGTTCTTTCATATTCCCTTTATTTGCTGCTTCTTCTGCCTCTTTAGCTAGTTCATCTATATATTTCCTCTTATCCCTTTTAATGCATCTTCTCACTTCTTTGTTCACCTCTGTGTAAGCTTCCTGTGTCTTGGCTTTATTACTTCTTGTTTTGCTTTTATTTATGTCTGCTTTCTTGTTCTTTCTTTCTTTAACTTTATCCAGGGTCTCTGCTGTCATCCATGCCTTATTCTGGCGTTCTCTTTTCCCCAGTGTTTCTTCGCATGTCTCTTTCCATATATTTTTTACCTGTTTCCAATGATCTTCTATATTTATTGTATTTTCTAGTTGTTGAGGACTTGGTATTTGTTTGATATTGTGACTGCGAATTTATCTTTAATTCCTTGTTCTTTAAGAAACCCTACATTGAAATACTTTCTACCCTTATTCGTTGTATTATACCTTTTTAATTTAATTTTAAGTTTGGCTAACAGAAGATGATGATCAGAAGCTATATCTGCCCCTCTATATACTTTTACATCCTGTAAGGATGACTTAAACTTATTATTAATAATATAATACAAAAATGTGTCGTTAATGGACACGACAAAAGATGTCGTTAATGGACACGACAAAAGGTGTCGTTAATGGACACGACAAATGATGTCGTTAATGGACACGACAAAAGGTGTCGTTAATGGACACGACAAATGATGTCTTTAATGGACACGACAAATGATGTCGTTAATGGACACGACAAAAGGTGTCGTTAATGGACACGACAAAAGATGTCGTTAATGAACACGACAAATGATGTCGTTAATGGACACGACGAAAGGTGTCGTTAATGGACACGACAAATGATGTCGTTAATGGACACGACAAAAGATGTCGTTAATGGTCACGACAAAAGGTGTCGTTAATGGACACGACAAAAGATGTCGTTAATGGACACGACAAAAGATGTCATTAATGGACACGACAAAAGATGTCGTTAATGGACACGACAAAAGATGTCGTTAATGGACACGACAAAAGATGTCGTTAATGGACACGACAAAAGGTGTCGTTAATGGACACGACAAAAGATGTCGTTAATGGACACGACAAAAGATGTCGTTAATGGACACGACAAAAGGTGTCGTTAATGGACAGGACAAAAGGTGTCGTTAATGGACACGACAAAAGATGTCGTTAATGGACACGACAAAAGGTGTCGTTAATGGACACGACAAAAGATGTCGTTAATGGACACGACAAAAAATGTCGTTAATGGACACGACAAAATGTGTCGTTAATGGACACGACAAAAGATGTCGTTAATGGACACGACAAAAGATGTCGTTAATGGACACGACAAAAGATGTCGTTAATGGACACGACAAAAGATGTCGTTAATGGACACGACAAAAGATGTCGTTAATGGACACAACAAAAGATGTCGTTAATGGACACGACAAAAGGTGTCGTTAATGGACACGACAAAAGATGTCGTTAATGGACACGACAAAATGTGTCGTTAATGGACACGACAAAAGATGTCGTTAATGGACACGACAAAAGGTGTCGTTAATGGACACGACAAATGATGTCGTTAATGGACACGACAAAAGGTGTCGTTAATGGACACGACAAATGATGTCTTTAATGGACACGACAAATGATGTTGTTAATGGACACGACAAAAGATGTCGTTAATGGACACGACAAAAGATGTCGTTAATGGACACGACAAAAGATGTCGTTAATGGACACGACAAAAGGTGTCGTTAATGGACACGACAAAAGATGTCGTTAATGGACACGACAATTGATGTCATTAATGGACACGACAAAAGATGTCGTTAATGGACACGACAAAAGATGTCGTTAATGGACACGACAAAAGATGTCGTTAATGGACACGACAAAAGATGCCGTTAATGGACACGACAAAAGATGTCGTTAATGGACACGACAAAAGATGTCGTTAATGGACACGACAAAAGATGCCGTTAATGAACACGACAAAAGATGTCGTTAATGGACACGACAAAAGATGTCGTTAATGGACACGACAAAAGATGTCGTTAATGGACACGACAAAAGATGTCGTTAATGGACACGACAAAAGATGTCGTTAATGGACACGACAAAAGATGCCGTCAATGGACACGACAAAAGATGTCGTTAATGGATACGACAAAAGATGCCATCAATGGACACGACAAAAGATGTCGTCAATGGACACGACAAAAGATGTCATTAATGAACACGACAAAAGATGTCGTTAATGGACACGACAAAAGATGTCGTTAATGGACACGACAAATGATGTCGTTAATGGACACGACAAAAGGTGTCGTTAATGGACACGACAAAAGATGTCGTCAATGGACACGACAAAAGATGTCATTAATGGACACGACAAAAGATGTCGTTAATGGACACGACAAAAGATGTCGTTAATGGACACGACAAATGATGTCGTTAATGGACACGACAAAAGGTGTCGTTAATGGACACGAAAAAAGATGTCGTTAATGGACACGACAAAAGATGTCGTTAATGGACACGACAAAAGATGTCGTTAATGAACACGACAAAAGATGTCGTTAATGGACACAACAAATGATGTCGTTAATGGACACGACAAATGATGTCGTTAATGGACACGACAAATGATGTCGTTAATGGACACGACAAAAGATGTCGTTAATGGGCACGACAAATGATGTCGTTAATGGACACGACAAATGATGTCGTTAATGGACACGACAAAAGGTGTCGTTAATGGACACGACAAATGATGTCGTTAATGGACACGACAAATGATGTCGTTAATGAACATGACAAATTGCTTTAAAAATAAATTAATTTACAATTATCAATTTAAACAAAAATTAACAACTAATGTCAAAATACAGCGAAATCTTCTTAATATTGATTCGTCTTAGTATGAGACAAGTTTTAAGTAGAAAGTGTGGTATAACATTGAACTGGACTACAAAGGACAAGAGGTAGGGTTCGATCCCAACCGACGGCTTCTAGGTTCACCCAAACTTAAATGGGTACTGTATTTTTTTCTATGAAAGTAAAGTGGCACGGGCGTAATACCGACCACATTACCCCAAAAATCATGTGCTGAAGGTCTGTAAAATTTATGGTCACTAACACCATATTCCCTATTCGTCACATGGCGTGACGGGGGCTCTTTACTTTATGGTACAACATGTGTACCGGTGAGGGGGGGTTCCTATTTGAGTACAGCTTTTCAATTATCAACCACTAACCACTGTCCCACTGGCTGAAAAGCTGATGTACGGTGTTCGAAGCCCGCGGTAGACAGAAAGGATTTTTTTTATCGGGGGTGAAATAAAAATCCTGAGTCGCACACGTCGTGGCGACTGCTTGACCAAGCGGCCTTTATCCCTCTGGTTCTATCGTTGCCCCCGACATACGCCAGCAATAGTACTATGTATCGTAAAGATAGTTTTTTTGTGTTTTTTTTTTTAACACTAACCACAATAAGAGTTGGGAGTTGATGAAAAATGTGTACCTGAGTGCAGGTAAAAGTTAACATTGTGTTGCCGCGACGTTTTTCCGGAATTAAAAAATATTTGTGAAACAACAACAGAGAATAAATTAAAAGTGGTCTAAAAGATGACAGTTTGATTGAGGAATTTGTTCACAAGTTGGAAAAGCAGTAAAATGACAGCATTACGAGGTTTTAGAGAAAATAATTGTTGACGCGCTCAATTACAATCCATTGAATCGGCTTTGAGCTGCCAGGACCTACTAGTAGAGCCGCATTTTACGGCTCTCGGTGCAGAACGAGTTAATGGGTGAGTTTGATCACGCGAGCAATCACAACGTGTTATCGCGAGCCGTGCCGGGTTACTTAAAGAAAGAAAGAAAGGAATACAATAAAGTAAAAAAAAGAAAGACATACAAAAAGAAAAGAAGGAAAGAAATACAATAAAGATAAGAAAGAAAGAAATACAACAAAGAAAAGAAAGAAAGAAATACAAAAAAGAAAAGAGAGAAAGAAGGAAAAAAATTAAGAAAGAAAAAGGAAAGAATTACAATAAAAACATAAAGAAATATAGAAAGAGAACAGAAAGAAACACAATAAAGACGAGAAAGAAAGAAAGAAACACAATAAGGAGAAGAAACAAACAAACGATCCCGACAAAAAAATGAATCTGGCCATCCTGTGGCAGCTCCCCTGCACACTGAGGTGAAGGCTGACATAACATTACAACAGCTGGGACTTATCTCATCACATTAGCCATGTAGGTGTCGGGACGTGTGGCAAAATGTGCTACCATCTGGTGACAACGCCGGTGATACGGGCTGGGGATATTAACACCTGTTGCTATTATAGTTAGCGGGTTTATCGTCATCACCATCGTCATCAGGTGTCATATCCTTCTCCAGAACGTTACATTCACCACAGCCCGTCTGAAATAATCTCCGTCTCTAGCCAGATCTTTCACAGAACGTTACATTCACCACAGCCCGTCTGAAATAATCTCCGTCTCTAGCCAGATCTCCCACAGAACGTTACATTCACCACAGCCCGTCTGAAATAATCTCCGTCTCTAGCCAGATCTCCCACAGAACGTTACATTCACCACCGCCCGTCTGAAATAATTTCCGTCTCTAGCCAGATCTCCCACAGAACGTTACATTCACCACCGCCCGTCTGAAAGAATCTCTGTCTCTAGCCAGATCTCCCACAGAACGTCACATTCACCACAGCCCGTCTGAAAGAATCTCTGTCTCTAGTCAGATCTCCTACAGCACGTTGCATTCACCACAGCCCGTCTGAAAGAATCTCTGTCTCTAGCCAGATCTCCCACAGAACGTCACATTCACCACAGCCCGTCTGAAAGAATCTCTGTCTCTAGTCAGATCTCCTACAGCACGTTGCATTCACCACAGCCCGTCTGAAAGAATCTCTGTCTCTAGTCAGATCTCCTACAGAACGTTACATTCACCACAGCCCGTCTGAAAGAATCTCTGTCTCTAGTCAGATCTCCTACAGAACGTTACATTCACCACAGCCCGTCTGAAAGAATCTCTGTCTCTAGCCAGATCTCCCACAGAACGTTGCATTCACCACAGCCCGTTTGAAAGAATCTCTGTCTCTAGCCAGATCTCCCACAGAACGTTGCACTCACCACAGCCTGTCTGAAAGAATCTCTGTCTCTAGTCAGATCTCCCACAGAACGTTACATTCACCACAGCCCGTCTGAAAGAATCTCTGTCTCTAGCCAGATCTCCCACAGAACGTTGCATTCACCACAGCCCGTCTGAAAGAATCTCTGTCTCTAGCCAGATCTCCCAAAGAACGTTACATTCACCACAGCCCGTCTGAAAGAATCTCTGTCTCTAGCCAGATCTCCCACAGACCGTTACATTCACCACAACCCGTCTGAAAGAATCTCTGTCTCTAGCCAGATCTCCCACAGAACGTTACATTCACCACAACCCGTCTGAAAGAATCTCTGTCTCTAGCCAGATCTCCCACAGAACGTTGCATTCACCACAACCCGTCTGAAAGAATCTCTGTCTCTAGCCAGATCTCCCACAGAACGTTGCATTCACCACAACCCGTCTGAAAGAATCTCTGTCTCTAGCCAGATCTCCCACAGAACGTTGCATTCACCACAACCCGTCTGAAGAATCTCTGTCTCTAGCCAGATCTCCCACAGAACGTTGCATTTACCAAATCTCCCTATATCTCTCTCTCTCTCTCTCTCTTTCGCTCTCTCACACTCCGTCTCTCTTTCCCATCTATTTTTGTTCAGTATCATCATATGTAAAAAAAAATAAAAATAAAAAAAATAAAAAAAAAGTAAAGAGCCCTCGTCACGCCAAGTGGCGTATAGGGAACATGATGTTAGTGACCATACATTTTACAGACCTTCGGGACATGATTTTTGGGGTAATGTGGTCGGTATTACGCCCGTGCCGCTTTACTTTCCCAGAAAAAAAAAACGGTACCCATTAAAGACTGGGTGAACCTGGAAGCCGTCGGTTGGGATCAAACTCTACCTATTGTCCTTTGTAGTCCAGTTCACTAACCACTGAGCTCCCATCATTATATGACTCTTGTAAAGATTCACAATTGTTGACTCCAAGTTACTCTGAGTCTCCTCGTGCTCTTTTTACTTCTCATTTTCTTGATGAACCCTTTAGTCCTGAACCCGTTTGCGTGGTAACAGGGATCCTGGCAGGTTACTGATTATGATGGTGGTGATGATGGTGGTAACAGGGATCCTGGCAGGTTACTGATTATGGTGGTGATGATGATGGTGGTAACAGGGATCCTGGCAGGTTACTGATTATGATGATGGTGATGATAGTGGTAACAGGGATCCTGGCAGGTTACTGATTATGATGATGGTGATGATGGTGGTAACAGGGATCCTGGCAGGTTACTGATTATGATGGTGGTGATGATGGTGGTAACAGGGATCCTGGCAGGTTACTGATTATGATGGTGGTGATGATGGTGGTAACAGGGATCCTGGCAGGTTACTGATTATGATGGTGGTTACAGGGATCCAGGCAGGTTACTGATTATGATGGTGGTTACAGGGATCCTGGCACGTTACTGATTATGATGGTGGTTACAGGGATCCTGGCAGGTTACTGATTATGATGGTGGTTACAGGGATCCAGGCAGGTTACTGATTATGATGGTGGTGATGATGGTGGTAACAGGGATCCTGGCAGGTTACTGATTATGATGGTGGTGATGATGGTGGTAACAGGGATCCTGGCAGGTTACTGATTATGATGGTGGTTACAGGGATCCAGGCAGGTTACTGATTATGATGGTGGTTACAGGGATCCTGACACGTTACTGATTATGATGGTGGTTACAGGGATCCTGGCAGGTTACTGATTATGATGGTGGTTACAGGGATCCAGGTAGGTTACTGATTATGATGGTGGTGATGATGGTGGTTACAGGGATCCTGGCAGGTTACTGATTATGATGGTGGTTACAGGGATCCAGGCAGGTTCCTGATTATGATGGTGGTTACAGGGATCCTGGCAGGTTACTGATTATGATGGAGGTGATGTTAATGATGTTGCTAATCTTGATGAAGTTATTGATGATGTTAAGGTTTATAATTTTGATGCTGATGATCTTTGATGACGGTAATGTAAATGATAATGTTGATATCGATAATGACGATTATAATTTTGATGATAACGTCTGCAATAATAATGATGATGATGATGATCATCATCATCATCGAGTGCCGTCTCCGCAACGAAGGTTGGCTACCATAGATCACCATTGCACTCTATTTCCTGCTTTGATGGTGCAGGTTGTCATAGATTGACTTGTCCATCTTTTGATGTTACTCGTCCATGTTAGTCTTGGTCTGCCTCTGCCTCTTCCTCTTTTACCTTGTATTTTTCCTTCCAATATTACTTTTAGTAGGATGTTGTGTCTTTTAACGTGCCCCAAAAATGTCATTTGTCTTGTCTTAATTGTATTTAGTAGTTCTCTTTTCATTTTTAGTTGTTTTAAGACTTCATCGTTTGTTTTCTTTTCCTTCCATCCAATTCTACCTATTCTTCTATAAATCCACATTTTAAAGGCTCCAATTTTCTGTTCTGTTTTCTTGTCTAATGTCCATGTTTCTGCACCATACAGGAATATTGAGATGTAACATTTTGCTTTTCTTAGCTTCAGCCCTACTATTATTTGTTTTGTTATTAGTATATTTTTCATGACATTAAAATTACTTTTTACCTATTCTTTTGTTTATTTCAATGTTACATTTTCCATCATTAGTTATAATGATGATAACTTTCCTATTATCAATCATAATACAACAAAAAATTGTAAAACATCTTGTTCACAACCAACAAATGACAACAACATCACGCGTAATAATTTTCTGTGTACAATTTTACTTTGTTCATCCCTACCATATATAATATGTGATACGCCCATAGCATTACTAACAAAGCTACAAAACATACACTTGCTCATATGGTTCAAATATGCTACTTCATAGCCATTATCGTTTAGTCTATGTCAGTATGTGGTTCTTGATCGTTGCAATAATTATAATAACAATTATAAAAGTAATTAATTTTCGCTGTTCTTGGTTTTTAGCGTTGCTGTTGTATTTGTTATTTTCTCTGTTTTGTTAATCTCTAGTTCGGCTACCGGAGTCCGGGCCACAGTGAGGGGCGACAAGAATAGAGACACTGCCTCCTGCCACGTCCGTGTGGCTACCAGGGTACTGACCACGGTGAGGAGAGACAAGAATAGAAACACTGTCTCATGCCACGTCCGTGTGGCTACCAGGGTACTGACCACGGTGAGGGGAGACAAGAATAGAGACACTGTCTCCTGCCACGTCCGTGTGGCTACCAGGGTCCTGACCACGGCGAGGGAGACAAGAATAGAGACACTGTCTCCTGCCACGTCCGTGTGGCTACCAGGGTCCTGACCACGGCGAGGAGAGACAAGAATAGAGACACTGTCTCCTGCCACGTCCGTGTGGCTACCAGGGTACTGACCACGGTGAGGAGAGACAAGAATAGAGACACTGTCTCCTGCCACGTCCGTGTGGCTACCAGGGTACTGACCACGGTGAGGGGAGACAAGAATAGAGACACTGTCTCATGCCACGTCCGTGTGGCTACCAGGGTACTGACCACGGCGAGGAGAGACAAGAATAGAGACACTGTCTCCTGCCACGTCCGTGTGGCTACCAGGGTCCTGACCACGGCGAGGAGAGACAAGAATAGAGACACTGCCTCCTGCCACGTCCGTGTGGCTACCAGGGTCCTGACCACGGTGAGGAGAGACAAGAATAGAGACACTGTCTCATGCCACGTCCGTGTGGCTACCAGGGTCCTGACCACGGCGAGGAGAGACAAGAATAGAGACTGACGACCTCAGGTCTGTGTTGATTTCTCATTATTTCGTTTCTTCCATTAAAGCGGACGTCTCCTGCTTTACCAATCTAGACCTGATGTTCATGTAGTCAGGACATGGCTGCAGGTTTATAATCATTGAAAGCATATATGTTTGTTTCAGCCTGTCCTTTGTTCTGTTCGTGCTTATTCGTACTTGTTTGTATTTGTCTGTAGTTTGTCTGTAGCTTATCTGTAGTTTGTTTCGTTTGAATTTGTTTGTGTTTGTTTGTAAATGTCGGTAGTCTGTTTTGTTTGTGATAGTTTGTATCTGTCTGTAAGTTTTGTTTGTGATAGTTTGTATCTGTCTGTAAGGTTTGCTTTACAAGTTTTGTTTGTGATAGTTTGTATCTGTCTGTAAGTTTTGTTTGTGATAGTTTGTATCTGTCTGTAAGTTTTGTTTGTGATAGTTTGTATCTGTCTGTAAGTTTTGTTTGTGATAGTTTGTATATGTCTGTAAGTTTTGTTTGTGATAGTTTGTATCTGTCTGTAAGTTTTGTTTGTGATAGTTTGTATCTGTCTGTAAGTTTTGTTTGTGATAGTTTGTATCTGTCTGTAAGTTTTGTTTGTGATAGTTTGTATCTGTCTGTAAGTTTTGTTTGTGATAGTTTGTATCTGTCTGTAAGTTTTGTTTTTGATAGTTTGTATCTGTCTGTAAGTTTTGTTTGTGATAGTTTGTATCTGTCTGTAAGTTTTGTTTGTGATAGTTTGTATCTGTCTGTAAGTTTTGCTTGTGATAGTTTGTATCTGTCTGTAAGTTTTGTTTGTGATAGTTTGTATCTGTCTGTAAGTTTTGTTTGTGATAGTTTGTATCTATCTGTAAGTTTTGTTTTACAAGTTTTTTTTGTGATAGTTTGTATCTGTCTGTAAGTTTTGTTTTACAAGTTTTGTTTGTGATAGTTTGTATCTATCTGTAAGTTTTGTTTTACAAGTTTTGTTTGTGATAGTTTGTATCTGTCTGTAAGTTTTGTTTGTGATAGTTTGTATCTATCTGTAAGTTTTGTTTTACATGTTTTGTTTGTGATAGTTTGTATCTGTCTGTAAGTTTTGTTTTACAGGTTTTGTTTGTGATAGTTTGTATCTGTCTGTAAGTTTTGTTTTACAAGTTTTGTTTGTGATAGTTTGTATCTGTAAGTTTTGTTTTACAAGTTTTGTTTGTGATAGCCTGTATCTGTCTGTAAGTTTTGTTTTAGAAGTTTTGTTTGTGATAGCCTGTATCTGTCTGTAAGTTTTGTTTTACATGTTTTGCTTGCATTAACAGTTGAACACCTTTAAAAGCGAAACGTTGGTGTTTTTATCGCTGTCATATCCTCAAAGCAACGGTTTTATCGCTGTCATATCCTCAAAGCAACGGTTTTATCGCTGTCATATCCTCAAATCAACGTTTTTATCGCTGTCATATCCTCAAAGCAACGTTTTTATCGCTGTCATATCCTCAAAGCAACGGTTTTATCGCTGTCATATCCTCAAAGCAACGGTTTTATCGCTGTCATATCCTCAAATCAACGTTTTTATCGCTGTCATATCCTCAAAGCAACGTTTTTATCGCTGTCATATCCTCAAAGCAACGGTTTTATCGCTGTCATATCCTCAAAGCAACGTTTTTATCGCTGTCATATCCTCAAAGCAACGTTTTTATCGCTGTCATATCCTCAAAGCAACGGTTTTATCGCTGTCATATCCTCAAATCAACGTTTTTATCGCTGTCATATCCTCAAAGCAACGTTTTTATCGCTGTCATATCCTCAAAGCAACGTTTTTATCGCTGTCATATCCTCAAAGCAACGTTTTTCTCTCTGTCAAGTTATTGCTGACAGAAAAATAAAAATAAGAGACTTAATTAAACGGTTGGGTTATTTCCCTTTTTCTTTCATATCTACATCTTCTATCAAACGTTATTTAACGACGATCCTAAAAAAAAGCAAAAATAATTTACTTATTTAATACGAAAAGATGAGAATAAATCTCACAAACTGCACATATAGTTTACCTTTCGTGTCCTGGCTGTGAGTTATACACCAGCGGAACACAGACGATCAAGATAATCAAGATACGGCATCCTTTCCCAGTTATTGTAGCAGCTCCTGGCTTCATTGTTTGTATTTCCGAGGAATTTAAAATCTTGACTACAGTAAAATGTTTAATACTTCACACATATGTAGATACCAGTTATTTCAACAATTGTCTGCCCTATACGAAACTGATTAAAAGTCAAGTAATTTATCATACCTTTACAGTAGGAAATAATTAGATTAGTGGGGCACGTATTATTGTGGCATATTGTGACGCAGTATTTCCCAAACTTTTGATACCGAAGGCCCCACCTTTCACTGCTGATCATATAGCGGAAATCGCTATGATGGAAGTTATGAACGTGCAAGTCTGGTAACCTCTGATTCCATTATAGATTAAATGAGATGATTATTGAGGACAAGGTTGACTATTCTGTAGAAATTCGCTTATGTACTCAAAAAATAGTAAGCCGATGTGGGTGTTATGTTAAATCAGTTCTATTATATGGTTGTGAAACATGGAGAACAACAAAGACAATGCGGAAGCCAACTGAGAATATTACACGACAAGCGGTTTTTTTTTCTTAAATCCCCAGAGGAAGAGACAACGAGGAAGACTAACATATTATTGGAGAAGACAGATGGAAGCAGAGATGAAGATGAAGGGGAAGACATGGAATGATCTTAGAAGAATGGCAAGAAATAGAACGGCTTGGAAAGTGTTTGTTGAAGACCTATGTTCCAGAGGGAGCTGAAAGTGTTTGTTGAAGATCTATGTTCCAGAGGGAGCTGAAAGTGTTTGTTGAAGACCTATGTTCCAGAGGGAGCTGAAAGTGTTTGTTGAAGACCTATGTTCCAGAGGGAGCTGAAAGTGTTTGTTGAAGATCTATGTTCCAGAGGGAGCTGAAAGTGTTTGTTGAAGACCTATGTTCCAGAGGGAGCTGAAAGTGTTTGTTGAAGACCTATGTTCCAGAGGGAGCTGAAAGTGTATGTTGAAGACCTATGTTCCTCGGGGAGCTGAAAGTGTTTGTTGAAACCCTATGTTCCTCGGGGAGCTGAAAGAGTTTGTTGAAGACCTATGTTCCTCGGGGAGCTGAAAGTGTTTGTTGAAGACCTATGTTCCAGAGGGAGCTGAAAGTGTATGTTGAAGACCTATGCTCCACAGGGACCTGAAAGTGTTTGTTGAAGACCTATGCTCCACAGGGAGCTGAAAGTGTATGTTGAAGACCTATGCTCCACAGGCAGCTGAAAGTGTTTGTTGAAGACCTATGTTCCAGAGGGAGCTGAAAGTGTTTGTTGAAGACCTATGTTCCAGAGGGAGCTGAAAGTGTTTGTTGAAGACCTATGTTCCAGAGGGAGCTGAAAGTGTTTGTTGAAGACCTATGTTCCAGAGGGAGCTGAAAGTGTTTGTTGAAGACCTATGTTCCAGAGGGAGCTGAAAGTGTTTGTTGAAGACCTATGTTCCAGAGGGAGCTGAAAGTGTATGTTGAAGACCTATGTTCCTCGGGAGCTGAAAGTGTTTGTTGAAGACCTATGTTCCTCGGGGAGCTGAAAGTGTTTGTTGAAGACCTATGTTCCTCGGGGAGCTGAAAGTGTTTGTTGAAGACCTATGTTCCAGAGGGAGCTGAAAGTGTATGTTGAAGACCTATGCTCCACAGGGACCTGAAAGTGTTTGTTGAAGACCTATGCTCCACAGGGAGCTGAAAGTGTATGTTGAAGACCTATGCTCCACAGGCAGCTGAAAGTGTTTGTTGAAGACTTATGCCCCACAGGGACCTGAAAGTGTTTGTTGAAGACCTATGCCTCACAGGGACCTGAAAGTGTTTGTTGAAGACCTATGCTCCACAGAGAGCTGAAAGTGTTTGTTGAAGACCTATGCTCCACAGGCAGCTGAAAGTGTTTGTTGAAGACCTATGCTCCACAGGAAGCTGAAAGTGTTTGTTGAAGGCCTATGCTCCACAGGGAGCTGAAAGTGTATGTTGAAGACCTATGCTCCACAGGGACCTGAAAGTGTATGTTGAAGACCTATGCTCCACAGGGACCTGAAAGTGTATGTTGAAGACCTATGCTCCACAGGGACCTGAAAGTGTATGTTGAAGACCTATGCTCCACAGGGACCTGAAAGTGTATGTTGAAGACCTATGCTCCACAGGGACCTGAAAGTGTATGTTGAAGACCTATGCTCCACAGGGACCTGAAAGTGTATGTTGAAGACCTATGCTCCACAGGGACCTGAAAGTGTTTGTTGAAGATCTATGCTCCACAGGGACCTGAAAGTGTATGTTGAAGACCTATGCTCCACAGGAACCTGAAAGTGTTTGTTGAAGACCTATGCTCCACAGGGACCTGAAAGTGTATGTTGAAGACCTATGCTCCACAGGGACATGAAAGTGTATGTTGAAGACCTATGCTCCACAGGGAGCTGAAAGTGTTTGTTGAAGACCTATGCTCCACAGGGAGCTGAAAGTGTATGTTGAATACCTATGCTCCACAGGGACCTGAAAGTGTCTGTTGAAGACCTATGCTCCACAGGGACCTGAAAGTGTTTGTTGAAGACCTATGCTCCACAGGGAGCTGAAAGTGTATGTTGAAGACCTATGCTCCACAGGGAGCTGAAAGTGTATGTTGAAGACCTATGCTCCACAGGGAGCTGAAAGTGTTTGTTGAAGACCTATGCTCCACAGGGAGCTGAAAGTGTTTGTTGAAGACCTATGCTCCACAGGGAGCTGAAAGTGTTTGTTGAAGACCTATGCTCCACAGGGAGCTGAAAGTGTTTGTTGAAGACCTATGCTCCACAGGGAGCTGAAAGTGTTTGTTGAAGACCTATGCTCCACAGGGAGCTGAAAGTGTATGTTGAAGACCTATGCTCCACAGGGAGCTGAAAGTGTTTGTTGAAGACCTATGCTCCACAGGGAGCAGAAAGGTAGAAGAAGAAGATATGCTATTGTCATGTTATTATTTCTAACCCCTGAGATGACAGCCTACAATGTTCTCGCCGCGGGGTCCGTGGCAAGGTTTACCGCCATCTTTAGGAACTACCTGTGTAGAGAATATCTGCCAAACCGATGGCGCCTCTCAGCAGCAGAGTTTGAAGCTTTCAGCATCTCACAACTGACGGCTTACGTCAGGATAGATGATCTAAAACCATCCACTCATTACTACACCTCTTCGAAGTACCCCTAGAAATATATTGACCTCTCTAGCAGGGATCGATTTGGGAACGCAACATTGCACTAAAAAATGTCTAATTGGAGTCGGATGTTACCGATCGAAAGACGCAAATATAAAAGTTCTACAAAAAAACACAACACAACACGTATACGCCCACTTAACGTTCTTTTAAGGGTGGTTCAATAGAACACACTGAACAATCAGGAGAAGACTTTGTTGGTTCCTGGATTGTAGCGGATATGGGAGTCTCCGACCTGCAGTGACGTCAACCCGTCCTTATAAAAATAAATTCTAAACCGAGATAAGCAGCAAATCAAACAGAATGTTAGTTACTATACCGGGTACGAGTAGAGCTAGAGAGAATAGGTACATTAAAATAAAAAATAATAATAGTTAGTCATTTATACCTGATGACGTCAATCTCTTCCTGGGGTGGGGGGGGGGGTGTGGGGGGGCTGAATCGTCTAAGGGTATGACGTCATCCTCAGGACACGATAGAACCGGGTTGGAAGCCGACCAGAAGCGGTGGTGATATTTCAAAAATAGGAAAACATTAATCCGTGGTTTCTTTAAGACATTACTTCACCCTGATCTCTGTGGTAGTCAGATCCCATGTCTGGCCCTCTCGGATAACGGCAGTTAATATGAGATACCGTGTGCACTCGCGCACGTTAAAGATCGTACAATCGGAAAGAGTCGGCCATAAATAAGCAAGAACAATAAGAAAAATAACCATTTCTGAGATTAAATGTGTCAGACGAATGGCAGGAAACAGTCTGAGTGATAAGACTAGAAATGAAGAACTGAGAAAAAAGCTAGGAATAATTCCCACCATAGAATATACAGAGAAACAACAGATAAAATGATTTGGTCAAGTGATAAGGCAGAAGGATCAAAACACAACACAACGAGCCTTCAACAAACGTTGTGAGAACACCAGACTCAAAGGTCGATCACGAAAAAGATGGATTGATGGAATATTAGAAACACTAGGAAACATATAAGCAGGAGAGACCAACAGAAGAGCAAAAGATGGATTGATGGAATATTAGAAACACTAGGAAACATAACAGCAGGAGAGACCAACAGAAGAGCAAAAGATGGATTGATGGAATATTAGAAACACTAGGAAACATAACAGCAGGAGAGGCCAACAGAAGAGCAAAAGATGGATTGATGGAATATTAGAAACACTAGGAAACATAACAGCAGGAGAGGCGAACAGAAGAGCAAAAGATGGATTGATGGAATATTAGAAACACTAGGAAACATAACAGCAGGAGAGGCGAACAGAAGAGCAAAAGATAGATTGATGGAATATTAGAAACACTAGGAAACATAACAGCAGGAGAGGCGAACAGAAGAGCAAAAGATAGATTGATGGAATATTAGAAACACTAGGAAACATAACAGCAGGAGAGGCGAACAGAAGAGCAAAAGATAGATTGATGGAATATTAGAAACACTAGGAAACATAACAGCAGGAGAGACCAACAGAAGAGCAAAAGATGAATTGATGGAATATTAGAAACACTAGGAAACATAACAGCAGGAGAGGCGAACAGAAGAGCAAAAGATAGATTGATGGAATATTAAAAACACTAGGAAACATAACAGCAGGAGAGACCAACAGAAGAGCAAAAGATAGATTGATGGAATATTAAAAACACTAGGAAACATAACAGCAGGAGAGACCAACAGAAGAGCAAAAGATAGATTGATGGAATATTAAAAACACTAGGAAACATAACAGCAGGAGAGACCAACAGAAGAGCAAAAGATAGATTGATGGAATATTAAAAACACTAGGAAACATAACAGCAGGAGAGACCAACAGAAGAGCAAAAGATAGATTGATGGAATATTAAAAACACTAGGAAACATAACAGCAGGAGAGGTCAACAGAAGAGTAAATGATGGATTGATGGAATATTAAAAACACTAGGAAACATAACAGCAGGAGAGACCAACAGAAGAGCAAAAGATAGATTGATGGAATATTAAAAACACTAGGAAACATAACAGCAGGAGAGACCAACAGAAGAGCAAAAGATAGATTGATGGAATATTAAAAACACTAGGAAACATAACAGCAGGAGAGGCCAACAGAAGAGTAAAAGATGGATTGATGGAATATTAAAAACACTAGGAAACATAACAGCAGGAGAGGTCAACAGAAGAGCAAAAGATGGATTGATGGAATATTAAAAACACTAGGAAACAAAACAGCAGGAGCGGTCAACAGAAGAGCAAAAAACTGTAAATTATATACCCCCCCCCCACTCGACGCTGAATAGGCAAATGAGGAAGGAAAGAAGAAGGTAAATATGGCCAATGCTCAGGCAAAATTGTCAACAAAGACCGACCCACACCGTGGATCCCTGGCCCTGCCACGGAGTTCGTGCACGTTGGCCGGGATTCTCCTGGGATGTTCTCGGGGGATATCGCAGCACCTATGGGTTCGTCTGTTGTGCAGTGATGATGATCCCTACACCAAAGAAACCTGATGAAGGCTTTTGTCGAAACGTCGTAGTTTATCTTGGTGTTTATTTTACATGTTCCAAAGTTTAAACACGTTTGATGGTTACACATGTGCAGTTCGAACAGAGGAAGGACTGAGCGAATGTTTCCCAATAGAAACTGGGGTTAAACAAGGATGTATTTTATCGCCCTTGTTATTTGGAGTTATGGACTTCATAATGAAGAAATGCTGCACTGGTAATAAAGGCATCGAATGGATACAAGGAGACCATTTGGAGAACCTCGACTTTACTGATGACATAGTTCTCATCAGCAGCCAGATTAAAAACGATGCAGGAAAACATAAATGAACTATCAATAGCCAGTAAAATGGGTCTTGAGATTAATCATGAACAGACTAAAGTCATGAAAAGTTTAATTCCAACAGGTGACAAAATATACATGGAAAACAAACCAGTAGAAGAGATCGATCACTTTATCTATCTTGGAAGTCACAATGATCGAGAAGGGGATACAAGCAAAGAAATTAGAATCAGAATAGCTAAAGCAGCAATGTCTATCAGAAGCCTTGAAAGTTGTGGAAATCAAAACTCATCAGCACAAACACAAAACTTAGACTATTCAAATCAAATGTTCTATCAACCCTTACTTATGCGTGTGAAAGCTGGAAAACAACAAGAGATATAGAAACAAATTTGAACGCATTCGAAAATAAATGTCTAAGGAAAATACTTGGTATAGCGTGGAACGAATTCAAAACAAACGAGGAAATTAGAGAAATCGCCAATCAACCACTAATATCTTTAGTAATAAAGAAAAGATGATTGTCATATGTTGGACATGTGATGAGAAGAGATAATAACTGAATAGCAAAGCAAGCCCTCATGTGGGAAACAACAGGTAAGAGAAAAAAAGGAAGACCCAGAAAAAACACTGAGAAGAACACTGATGAGAGAGGCAAAAGCATCTCAAAGAGATAGAGCTGCTTGCACAGAACAGAGACAAATGGCGAGATTTGATAAAATATCTTTAAAAAGAATTGAAAACTGCTAGAACAAAAATTCAGATAAGAGGAGTATCTTGGTCTACGCCATATGGGCCGGCTACGGCTCGAATGGTCAATAGATAGATAGAAAGTATAAAGATAAAAAAAAGTACCCCCGTCACACCAAGTGGCCCCAAAAAAGTACCCCGTCATTCCAAGGGAATATGGTGTTAGTGAATATAAATTTTACAGACCTTCGGCACATGATTTTTGGGGTTTTCCAGTTACAATATATTCCAGCTGTTCTCTTCTCATTACATGGCCAAAAAATGATGATTGTTTCTTCCTAATATTGGAAATTCTCTTTCAGAACGTTTTCATTACTTTTCTTAGCTGTCCATGGTATTCTCAACATTCTTCTGTAAAACCACATTTCTACAGACCCTAGTGATTTTCTTGTCTGTTGTACTATTGTCCATGATTCACATCCATATGTTAAGGCTGGCTCTACATAACATTTAAGAACTCTTTTTCTTGTTTCTTTTGTCAAAAATGAATTGTTTTGTATTTTCCTCATTTTTTGGAAAGCTGCTTTTGCCTGAGTCATTATCAGACTCTAATAACTGGCTCGATATCAAAGTTTTCTGAATGGAAATGTCCAATCACATGACAGCATTTTATTCCCTATGACAAGTCGGCTGTGACATCGTGTACAGGCGGGTCTGAACCAGGCACAACCCTACCACTGCAACAGCTAGCGATCTGCCTCCTGGCCACTTTGAAAACACAATCAAATAGACAATATCATGAATATTGACAATAACCTGCAGGTACGGGGAATAAAATCGATCAGTTCGATCACACGTGATTATTTGAGCTCTTGTCAATGCCTCGATGCCTCCTACATAGACCTGAGAAGATAAGACTTCCGAGTCTGGTTCATAGAGGTCTGCTATTTTATATGAGGCAGCCATATTGCAATATAAGTAAATACAAGTAAAGTACCCCCGTCACGCCAAGTGCCGTATAGGGAAATATGGTGTTAGTGACCATTAATTTTACAGACATTCAGCACATGATTTTTGGGGTAGTGTTGTCGGTAATACGCCCGTGCTGCTTTACATTCCCAGAAAAAAAATCCGGTACCTATCTAAGGCTGGGTGAACCCTGAAGCCGTCGGTTAGGATCGAACCCTACCCCTTGTCCTTTGTAGTCCAGTTCACTAACCACTGAGCTATCGCGGCTCCCTTATATTGCAATATGACGTGGCATTATTAAAGTGACGTAATTTCTAGGTCAAAGATAGATCACTGTTTTTTACTTTTTTTTTCTTTTTCTCTTTCTTTATTTAACAACAACTATTAAATGCTAAAATCGCACCCAATCTTTACTGAACACATTACCCGCCTATTGCTGACTCTATAATTCTATCTTTTTCACCCAGGAGTATCCCTGTTTATACCAGAACCAGATAAAAGTTTGATAAAATTTCCAAACGTATCAACCCGCCTGCGGTGAAGGCTTACAAGCCGATATATCGGCGGGATAACACCAGCAGCAGTCCTTGTAAAGATAAAACCTTTTGTAGAATAATTATAGCATCACTGTTGGTTCTTAAATCAGGCAGATGCCCACTTTTGTTACACTAATTCTCCTAACTTTTCTTCTTCTTCTACATTTTTAGCTCACAGTGGAGCATAGGTCTTCAACAAACACTTTCAGCTCCCTGTGGAGCATAGGTCTTCAACAAACACTTTCAGCTCCCTGTGGAGCATAGGTCTTCAACAAACACTTTCAGCTCCCAGTGGAGCATAGGTCTTCAACAAACACTTTCAGCTCCATGTGGAGCATAGGTCTTCAACAAACACTTTCAACTCCCTGTGGAGCATAGGTCTTCAACAAATACTTTCAGCTCCAAGTGGAGCATAGGTCTTCAACAAACACTTTCAACTCCCTGTGGAGCATAGGTCTTCAACAAACACTTTCAGCTCCCTGTGGAGCATAGGTCTTCAACAAATACTTTCAGCTCCATGTGGAGCATAGGTCTTCAACAAACACTTTCAGCTCCCTGTGGAGCATAGGTCTTCAACAAATACTTTCAGCTCCATGTGGAGCATTGGTCTTCAACAAATACTTTCAGCTCCATGTGGAGCATAGGTCTTCAACAAACACTTTCAGCTTCATGTAGAGCATAGGTCTTCAACAAACACTTTCAGCTCCCTGTGGAGCATAGGTCTTCAACAAACACTTTCAGCTCCATGTGAGGCATAGGTCTTCAACAAACACTTTCAGCTCCCTGTGGAGCATAGGTCTTCAATAAACACTTTCAGCTCCCTGTGAGGCATAGGTCTTCAACAAAAACTTTCAGCTCCATGTGGAGTATAGGTCTTCAACAAACACTTTCAGCTCCCTGTGGAGTATAGGTCTTCAACATACACTTTCAGCTCCCTGTGGAGTATAGGTCTTCAACAAACACTTTCAGCTCCATGTGGAGTATAGGTCTTCAACAAACACTTTCAGCTCCCAGTGGAGCATAGGTCTTCAACAAACACTTTCAGCTCCATGTAGAGCATTGGTCTTCAACAAACACTTTCATCTCCATGTGGAGCATAGGTCTTCAACAAACACTTTCAGCTCCCTGTGGAATATAGGTCTTCATCAAAGACTTTCGTATCAGCTCCCGGTGGAGCATAGGTCTTCAACAAACACTTGCAGCTCCATGTAGAGCATAGGTCTTCAACAAACACTTTCAGCTCCCCGTGGAGCATAGGTCTTCAACAAACACTTTCAGCTCCATGTAGAGCATAGGTCTTCAACAAACACTTTCAGCTCCCTATGGAGCATAGGTCTTCAACAAACACTTTCCAGGTCGTTCTGTTCTTTGCCATTCTTTTAAGATCATTCCACGTCATCCCCATCATCTTCATCTCTGCTTCTTTCTGTTTTCTCAAAGAATTCCTTAGTCTTCCTCTTTGTCTTTTCCCTGGAGATTTCAAAAAAGGGCATGTTGTGTAATACTCTCAGTTGGCTTCCGTAGTGTGTGTCCTATCCAGTGCCATCGTCTTCGCTGTATCTCTTTATCCACTGGTATATGACTGGTATATTTCCATAATTCTATGTCAGTGATTTTGTCCTGCCATTTCCATCCTTTTATTCTGCGCAAGCATCCATTAATGGAAGTCTGTATCTTCGTCATTGTCAATTTTGTTGCTCTCCATGTTTCACAGCCATATAATAGGACCGACTTAACACTTTAGTTGAAAATTGTTAATTTTGTATTTAACCTAATTTCTTTGGACTTCCATATGTTTCCCAGTGCATTGAAAGCTCCTCTTGCTTTTGATATCCTTATTTTGGTATCATTTTCTGTTCCTCCATCTTTATCTATATTACTGCCCAGATATATGTAAGATTATATGTTTAGTAGAGGTATTTCTCCTAGTTTTATTTGGTTATTGCCAACTGCATTAATTCTCATAATGTTGGTCTTATCTCTATTAATCTTTAGTCCTAGCTGTTGTGATCTCTCATCAAGTATGTTCATTTTATCCTGCATCTGTTGATGGTTGTGTGATAGGAGAGCTATGTCATCAGCAAAGTCGAAATCATCAAGTTGTTTGGTCAGTGAGCACTGGATCCCATTTCTGTTGTTTTGAGTTATTTTCATAATCCAATCTATGGCCAGTAGAAAGAGAAATGGAGACAGAAGGCATCCCTGCCTTACTCCTGTTCTTATTTCAAATGCTTCTGTAAGCTGTCCTTCATGCACCACACTACATTTTGTTCCTTCATACATTGTTTTTATCAGGTTAATAAACTTTATGGGGATTCCGTAATGACTCAGCAACTTCCAAAGCATCCTCTGTCTAAACTATCAAATGCCTTTTCGTAATCTATGAATCCAATATAAAGTGGGGATTTTAGTTCTAAACTTTGTTCAACTATTATACGTAGAGTAGTTATTTGATCAGTACATGATCTGTTCTTCCTAAAACCTGCTTGTTCATCTCTCAAGTGTTTCTCTATAGCCTCTTTTAGTCTCTCCAGAATGATTCTGCCTAATATTTTTCCTGGCACTGATAGTAGCATAATTCCCCTATAATTTGTGCACTCCTGTAAACTTCCTTTCTTTGGTAGTTTGATCATATAACCTTCTTTCCAGTCTTTATGTATTTCTTCCCTCTCCCAAATCGTATCTAATAGATTATGTAACATCTTGGTAGAGGTGTTAATATCTGCTTTGATGGCTTCCGAAGGAATTTCATCTGGTCCTGTGGCTTTACCATTTTATAATAGTTTGATGGCTTTCATTATTTCTTCTATGCTTGGTTTTCCACAGTTAACGTCTGTTCATACCTACACGCCTGTAAAACATGGACACTTACAGCAGAGCTACAGAAGAAAATATAAGCTATGGAGATGAAATGTTATTGTAAGGTTTTGGACATCTCTTACTTAGATCGTACCACAAATGTTATTGTAAGGTTTTGGACATCTCTTACTTAGATCATATCACAAATGTTATTGTAAGGTTTTGTACATCTCTTACTTAGATCGTACCACAAATGTTATTGTAAGGTTTTGTACATCTCTTACTTAGATCATATCACAAATGTTATTGTAAGGTTTTGTACATCTCTTACTTAGATCGTATCACAAATGTTATTGTAAGGTTTTGTACATCTCTTACTTAGATCGTACCACAAATGTTATTGTAAGGTTTTGGACATCTCTTACTTAGATCATATCACAAATGTTATTGTAAGGTTTTGTACATCTCTTACTTAGATCGTATCACAAATGTTATTGTAAGGTTTTGTACATCTCTTACTTAGATCGTATCACAAATGTTATTGTAAGGTTTTGTACATCTCTTACTTAGATCGTATCACAAATGTTATCGTAAAGCTTTGACATCTCTTAGATCGTACCACAAAAGGAAAAGTTCACAAAAGGATGCAATGGGAATTGGAGTACATGAAGATCATTTGGCTATTGTGAAGAAACACAAAATGAAATGGTTCATCCACGGATCGGCATCGCCTGGTCTAGCAAAGACAATTTTGCATGAAGTTGTGAAAACGGGTAGGGGAAGGAATAGGTGGGCGGAGAAAGAGTATGATAACATCAACGAATGGACAGGTTTACACTTTGTAGAGTATTAAAGAAAAGACTGAAGATAAAAACATACGAAGAAGATCGACAAAGTTGGCCAATTGTGCTCTTTCGAGAAGGATATGAGGAGAAGAAGACGAAGTAGAAGAAGATAAAGTTGAAGATGAAGAGGAAGACGAAAAAGAAAAATAATAATAATTATTATTATTATTACAAGAAGAGGAATAAGATAATGAAGAGGAAGGAGAACAAGAGGACGAAGAAGAAATAGGGGACGAGGATATATATTGGAGAAACCATATTTATGTCTCATTGGGCCAAAAGGAAATTCATTAGTGAACCAACAACCAGCTTGTACACAACTCTGTTAACCATCATCTTTCACTAAACCACGAACCATTTACCACACAGTTACTAACGATCGTTAACAAAACTATTACCAAGTTCTCACAGAATTACTAACCAATCTATGTATAACCCACAACTACCTTTCACACAAATCATTACTAACTTCTACAAATATATAACCATCTCTCGTCTCACACAACAAACACAACAACCATCTCTCGCCTCACACAACAAACACACCAACCATCTCCCGTTTCACACAACAAACACAACAACCATCTCTCGCCTCACACAACAAACACACCAACCATCTCTTGCCTCACACAACACACCAACCATCTCTCGCCTCACACAACAAACAAACCAACCATCTCTCGCCTCACACAACAAACACACCAACCATCTCTCGTCTCACACAACACACCAACCATCTCTCGCCTCACACAACAAACACAACAACCATCTCCCGTTTCACACAACAAACACAACAACCATCTCCCGCCTCACACAACAAACACACAAACCATCTCCCGCCTCACACAACAAAAACACCAACCATCTCCCGCTTCACACAACAAACACAACAACCATCTCCCGCCTCACACAACAAACACACAAACCATCTCCCGCCTCACACAACAAATACACCAACCATCTCCCGCCTCAAACAATAAACACAACAACCATCCCCCGCATCACACAACAAACACACCAACCATCCCCCGCCTCACACAACAAACACACTAACTATCTCCCGCCTCACACAACACACACACAGACCAACCATCTCCCACTTCACACAGCAAACACACCAACCATCCCCCGCCTCACACAACAAACACACTAACTATCTCCCGCCTCACACAACAAACACACAGACCAACCATCTCCCACTTCACACAGCAAACACACCAACCATCCCCCACCTCACACAACAAACACACCAACCATCCCCCGCCTCACACAACAAACACACTAACTATCTCCCGCCTCACACAACACACACACCGACCATCTGCCGTCTCACACTCTCACTACACACACCCTTCCCACTCACTCACAAACACAAACTCTCACCACCAACAATTACCCTCTATCCCCAACATCCTCCAAACCTCCAAACCTCCAAACCTCCAAACCACCAAACCTCCAAACCTCCAAACCACCAAACCTCCAAACCTCCAAACCACCAAACCACCAAACCTCCAAACCTCCAAACCTCCAAACCACCAAACCACCAAACCTCCAAACCCCCAAATCTCGAAACCTCCAAACCACCAAACCTCCAAACCACCAAACCTCCAAACCACCAAACCTCCAAACCTCCAAACTTCCAAACCACCAAACCTCCAAACCACCAAACCTCCAAACCACCAAACCACCAAACCACCAAACCTCCAAACCTCCAATTCCCAAACACCCAAATTAACCCAGCCCCAACCAGACTGCTCAGTTAACTAGCACTGTCATCTCATTTAACTTTTGTTAACTATTCTAACGTCACACTGCTTAAAGGCAACACTGCTTCTCTTAAAAACAGACTTTCCCCAGAGCTTACATCCGCCAAGGTCAAAACCCGACCTGTGAATTAAGTTTTGAGAGGCAGAACGAGATCTCGGTTCCAGGGACGGGACTATGTCTCACTGGAAATTATCACCGCGGCATGTGTTTAGGGTCACCATTAAGAAACTTTCAACATTTTTATCTATTTCATTGTGACCGTTTTTATTATTATACATAAAAGGGGCGCCGAAGTTTAGTTTACCCAGGGCGCCAGGAACCATGGGACCGCCACTGCAAGGAAACGTATTTCTCCTTCACAGATAATGCGAAATCTATTGACATAATAAAACAGAAGCATCTTGTAGAATGTCTTTATATCCATCGCAATGACGCAGAGATAAGACTGATCTGTAACACACTGGGGTACAGGCCGCTGTGATTTGATAAAACATAGAGAACTCGGCATCTGTTGCTAGAGACAGATAGAGGGACTAGACGGGAATACGTTTTACAATGTGTTTCACTCGCTACGAAACCCGGGTTGTCTTTACTGGTTTTACCAAAAAATGACCGCACCCCCACGGTATACAACCCGTTCTCCAGCTGTACTGCCTGATCGCAATATTTCTTTAGAATTGTTAACTGATGTGATACCTATTCTATCTTCTATTAATGATTCCTGTAGTACAAACACTATTATTACTACCCTTACTTTTGCTGCTACTACTGTAACTAATACAACTATAGTTCGTTCACAAATTAGTGCCCACAGAGTTTATTAAATATCTCAGAAACTGTTAAATGAATTTCTGTAATTCTTTTTTGATGAAATCTGAATTTTTTGCCCTACTGGCATGCATTTAGGAAAGATTTTTGTTTCTTTGAGGTATATAACAATATGATTTTCTTGCTTGTCCTGATTTTTAAGATTTTACAATACCCACGTTTGTTGTAATCAACTCACCGTTTAAAAAGACAAATTTCAAGTGTTTTCCACACAATATTAGCACCATCTAGCCCTCTCTGAACCGTAGACGCAATCCACTGAGAGGTGTTTTTGAAAATTAACATAATTTACAGTAAAATCTAATGTTTAGAGCACACAGTGTGATATTTACTAAATTTTACATAACAAAAAACGAATTTTGAAAAATTCAGGCAACATTTGTACTTAAATGTCTTAATATCTTAAGTTCGGTGAAAAAAAATAAGATTTCATGAACCAGAATTACAGAAATTTATCAGTTACCAAGATAAGTGAATAAACTCTGTGAGCACGAATTTCTGAATGAACTATACACCTGCTAATTCCTACTACAACTACTTATACTACTATTGCTACTGCTACTGCTACTACTACTACTACTACGACTACTACTACAACTACTACTACAACTGCCTCTACTATTACTTCTACTGATGCTGCTGTTGCAGAAACTATTTTTGCAACTACTATAATTGCTATTACTACTACGATTGTTACTATTACTACCACTGTTTTTATAACTACTACTGATGCTGTTGTTAATACTATTATTACCACTACTGCTAATACTACTACTACTACTACTACTACTACTACTACTACTACTACTGCTACTGCTATTACTACTACCACTACCACGGCTTAAGTCACTCCAACTACTATTAATATTACTGCTACTACCACTACCACAGCTACTGCCACTACAACTACCATTACTAATACTGCTACTGCTACTTCTACTGTCACTACAATTACTACTACTACAACTACTATTACTGTTACTGCCACTACTACTACTGATACAACTACTTCTACTGACACTACTACTACTGCTACTACTACTACTACTGCCACTACTACTTCTACTGTCACTACTACTACTACTATTACTGCTACTGCCACTACGACTTCTACTGTCACTACTACTACTGCTACTACTACAACTACTGCCACTACTACTTCTACTGTCACTGCTACTACTACTACAACTACTGCCACTACTACTTCTACTGTCACTGCTACTACTACTACAACTACTGCCACTACTACTTCTACTGTCACTGCTACTACTACTACTACTACTGCCACTACTACTTCTACTGTCACTACTACTACTACTATTACTGCTACTACCACTACTACTTCTACTGTCACTACTACTACTGCTACTACTACTACTACTGCCACTACTACTTCTACTGTCACTGCTACTACTACTAATGCTACTTCTACTGCCACTAACAATATAACTACTATTACTACCACTGCTACTGCCACTACTACCACCACCACTGCTACTGCCACTACTACCACTACCACAGCTACTGTCACTACAACTACCATTACTACTCTACTACTATGACAACTAGTGTTACTGCTACTGCCACTACTACAACAACAACAACTACTACTTCTACTGTCATTACTACAACTGCTACTTCAACTGCTACTACAACTACTACTACTACTACAACTACCATTACTGCTACTCCCACTACTACTACTGCTACTACCACTACTATTAACTCTACTATTACTACTACTGCCACTACTACTACTGCTACTGTCACTACTATTAACTCTACTATTACTGCTACTAAAATTACTATTCACTCTACTATTACTGCTACTACCACTACTATTAACTCTACTATTACTGCTACTACCACTACTATTAAATATACTATTACTGCTACTACCATTACTATTAACTCTACTATTACTGCTACTACCATTACTATTAACTCTACTATTACTGCTACTACCATTACTATTAACTCTACTATTACTGCTACTACCACTACTATTAACTCTACTATTACTGTTAATGTTACTACCATTACTATTAACTCTACTATTACTGTTACTACCATTACTATTAACTCTATTATTACTGCTACTACCACTACTATTAACTCTACTATTACTGTTACTACCACTACTATTAACTCTACTATTACTGTTACTACCATTACTATTAACTATACTATTACTGTTACTACCATTACTATTAACTATACTATACTGCTACTAGCACTACTATTAACTATACTATTACTCTTACTACCATTACTATTAACTCTACTATTACTGTTACTACCATTACTATTAACTCTACTATTACTGTTACTACCATTACTATTAACTATACTATTACTGCTACTGCCACTACTATTAACTCCACTATTACTGCTACTACCATTACTATTAACTATACTATTACTGCTACTACCATTACTATTAACTATACTATTACTGCTACTACCATTACTATTAACTCTACTATTACTGCTACTACCACTACTATTAACTCTACTATTACTGCTACTACCATTACTATTAACTATACTATTACTGCTACTACCATTACTATTAACTATACTATTACTGCTACTACCATTACTATTAACTATACTATTACTGCTACTACCATTACTATTAACTATACTATTACTGCTACTACCATTACTATTAACTATACTATTACTGCTACTACCATTACTATTAACTCTACTATTACTGCTACTACCATTACTATTAACTCTACTATTACTGTTACTACCATTACTATTAACTCTACTATTACTGCTACTACCACTACTATTAACTCTACTGTTACTAAGGATCACACCTACAACTACAAACATTCTGGTCTAATATGCCATCACTACATCTACCACATCCTTTAATCTTACCACCACTATTACTATCACAACAACTACGCTAACCATCACAACAACTACACTAACCATCAACAACCAGTATAACAACTACCATCACAATATATTACAATCAACTATTACCTACCACATTGACACGACGACATCGCGATACACCAAAACAACGAACACCCAAATAGTACAATTTTTGTGAAGTATAACTAACTGATATTTGTACATCAAAATACGAACAAACTGTGTTAACTAACCTGATATATTTGTACATCAAAATACGAACAAACTGTGTTAACTAACCTGATATATTTGTACATCAAAATACGAACAAACTGTGTTAACTAAACTGATATATTTGTACATCAAAATACGAACAAACTGTGTTAACTAAACTGATATATTTGTACATCAAAATACGAACAAACTGTGTTAACTAACCTGATATATTTGTACATCAAAATACGAACAAACTATGTTAACTAAACTGATATATTTACAGAAAAGAGATGGGGGAGAGGGGAACCATCAACATACTGCGCTTGGATCTTGTGATCAATTTCAATATTGGAACAGCTTGCACAAGTTGGCTTGGTATTAACTGTGTATCTAGAGATATACCAAACTGATGCTACTACATTCTGTCCTGAGGTAAGTATTACCATATATTTACATTTGTGTATACCATTTTATTTAAACGTTAAACACACAACGCTGCTGCAGTTTGTTTTTATTGTAAATAATACCCATACAAATACGTTTGTTTATGATTGAGCATAAACATGTTCATGTACGGCACAGGTAGCTACACAGCGTCATCATCATCGAGTGCCGTCTCCGCAACGAAGGTTGGCTACCATAGAGCACCATTCTGCTCTGTCTCTTGCTTTGATGGTGCAGGTTGTCATATATTGACTTGTCCATCTTTTGATGTTACTCGTCCATGTTAGTCTTGGTCTGCCTCTGCCTCTTTTACCTTGTATTTTCCCTTCCAATATTACTTTTAGTACGCTGTGGTGTCTTTTAACGTTTCCTAAAAATTTCATTTGTCTTGTCTTAATTGTATTTAGTAATTCTCTTTTCATTTTTAGTTGTTTTAAAACTTCATCGTTTGTTTTCTTTTGTTTCCATCCAATTCTACCTATTCTTCTATAAATCCACATTTCAAAGGCTTCACATAATATATATATATATATATATATATATATATATATATATATATATATATATTATAAATGGATTATATTGTACAAATAGTTTATATTATACGTATAGTTTGTATTACACACATAGTTTGTATCATTATGATCATCATCATCAGGTGCCATACCGGTTGGCGTAGTCGATCGTCACTCTCCACATCTCTCCGTCCCGCACACATATCATAATTTCAGTCTGTGATCTTACATTATGTCTTTTGTATAAACTGTTTAATATTTTTTCTCTTGGTTTTCCTCTGCTCTTCTTTCCATTCATTCTGCCTGTTGTTATAGTATTCTCAATGCCTTCTTTCCATCCATTCTCCCTATTGTTATAGTATTCTCAATGCCTTCTTTCCATCCATTCTCCCTATTGTTATAGTATTCTCAATGCCTTCTTTCCATCCATTCTGCCTGTTGTTATAGTATTCTCAATGCCTTCTTTCCATTCATTCTGTCTGTTGTTATAGTATTCTAAATGCCTTCTTTCCATTCATTCTGCCTGTTGTTATAGTATTCTCAATGCCTTCTTTCCATCCATTCTGCCTGTTGTTATAGTATTTTCAATGCCTTCTTTCCATTCATTCTGTCTGTTGTTATAGTATTCTCAATGCCTTTTTTCCATCCATTCTGCCTGTTGTTTTAGTATTCTCAGTGCCTTCTTTCCATTCATTCTGCCTGTTGTTATAGTATTCTCAATGCCTTCTTTCCATTCATTCTGTCTGTTGTTATAGTATTCTCAATGCCTTCTTTCCATTCATTCTGTCTGTTGTTATAGTATTCTCAATGCCTTCTTTCCTTTCATTCTGCCTGTTGTTATAGTATTCTCAATGCCTTCTTTCCATTCATTCTGCCTGTTGTTATAGTATTCTCAATGCCTTCTTTACATTCATTCTGCCTGTTGTTATAGTATTCTCAATGCCTTCTTTCCATTCATTCTTCCTGTTGTTATAGTATTCTCAATGACTTCCTGTATTATACATATGTCTTCTAACATACATATCGCATACGCCGGCAACCAGCGATCCAATGTCTGCCATTAGCGAAACTGGGACTGCTTCCAAAGTCTGAAGTTTGGCTTTAAATCCCCGCAGCGCAGCAGATGTTTGTAGTCAATACAGCCTCTTCCATTTAGACAAATCTCCTGAGGTTTACAAGACCTTCCTTTGGTGAAATTTTCCTTCACCAAAAAAAACAACATACCCGCCAGAAACAACATGCTCCTCCTACGTGGAATGTTGTCACTGACTTCTCTTCCCGGTGTAGGTTTTACCAGGTAAACAAATAAGCGGGTAGAGAACTTGCTCACTATGTAACAAGGTATGGGAGATGTGAACACGCTCAAATAAATGTATCTTTATATTGCTGCTTCAGAACGAAAACCACCGATAAAAAGACCCAAAAAAAATCTAGCAAGCAAATATGAATGAGCGTTTTTACTGAAATGTAAATCTGCAACACCTGACAAGTGATGGCACATCTTTAGAATAAACAGGACAATAGAAAATTTATAGCTGGCAGGTTATGGCACATCTTTAGAATAAACATGGCAATAGAAGCATTTATAGCTGACAGGTGTTGGCACATCATTAGAATAAACATGACAATAGAAGCATTTATAGCTGGCAGAAGATGGCACATCTTTAGAATAAACATGGCAATAGAAGCATTTATAGCTGGCAGGTGATGGCACATCTTTAGAATAAACATGACAATAGAAGCATTTATAGCTGACAGGTGTTGGCACATCTTTAGAATAAACATGACAATAGAAGCATTTATAGCTGGCAGGGGATGGCACATCTTTAGAATAAACATGACAATAGAAGCATTTATAGCTGGCAGGTGATGGCACATCTTTAGAATAAACATGGCAATAGAAGCATTTATAGCTGGCAGGTGATGGCACATCTTTAGAATAAACATGACAATAGAAGCATTTATAGCTGGCAGGTGATGGCACATCTTTAGAATAAACATGACAATAGAAGCATTTATAGCTGGCAGGTGATGGCACATCTTTGGAATAAACATGGCAATAGAAGCATTTATAGCTGACAGGTGATGGCACATCTTTAGAATAAACATGACAATAGAAGCATTTATAGCTGACAGGTGATGGCACATCTTTAGAATAAACATGACAATAGAAGCATTTATAGCTGGCAGGTGATGGCACATCTTTGAAATAAACATGGCAATAGAAGCATTTATAGCTGACAGGTGATGGCACATCTTTGGAATAAACATGGCAATAGAAGCATTTATAGCTGGCAGGTGATGGCACATCTTTAGAATAAACATGACAATAGAAGCATTTATAGCTGGCAGGTTATGGCACATCTTTAGAATAAACATGGCAATAGAAGCATTTATAGCTGGCAGGTGATGGCACATCTTTAGAATAAACATGACAATAGAAGCATTTATAGCTGACAGGTGTTGGCACATCTTTAGAATAAACATGACAATAGAAGCATTTATAGCTGGCAGGTTATGGCACATCTTTAGAATAAACATGACAATAGAAGCATTTATAGCTGACAGGTGATCGCACATCTTTAGAATAAACATGACAATAGAAGCATTTATAGCTGACAGGTGATCGCACATCTTTAGAATAAACATGACAATAGAAGCATTTATAGCTGACAGGTGATGGCACATCTTTAGAATAAACATGACAATAGAAGCATTTATAGCTGGCAGGTGTTGGCACATCTTTAAATAAACATGACAATAGAAGCATTTATAGCTGGCAGCACGAAGATCCATGAAGATAATGAAGATCCTTTAAGCTGGCACAGATTCTTCTATATCATTGTAATATTGATCTTCTATTTTGTTGTACTCTCTCTCTCTCTCTCTCTCTCTCTCTCTCTCTCTCTCTCTTCACTTCTTCTTAAACCAGGAAGGGGAAGTGGCGCCTCCCAGCACCAGAGCTGGAAGTTGTCAGCGACCCACAGTTGAAGGCTTGCGCCAGGATCGATGAACCAGAACCATCCAGACCCTGCTCCACCTCTCCGTGGTGCCTCTAGTAACAGACTAACCCCTCTAGTCTGGCCAATCGAGTAGGGATCGAAGAAGGAAGATAACCCGGTAATTAAAAATGTCCTGCTGAAGTCGGATGTGTTGGGCCGAAAGGCGCAAATATCACAGTTATACTGTAAACCACAACACAACGCGGACACGCCCACTTAACGTCCTTTTAAGGGCGGATGACGAAGAGCTGTATTCTTTTAGTCATCGGGCGAACGCAAACAAACAAACCACCTTCGCGTGTGAGGGAGATACAAAGTTCTAGATCCTGCGCTTCTGACAGCCTCAACCATTGTCAGTTGATGTTGTTGTAACGTTTCTAAGATGTTGTCAGTCCATCTCACTCTGTGTCTACCACACACTCTTCTCCCATCTTCTCTGATAAGTTTTCTGTGGTCTAGAATCTCTTGACATTCTGTCCAGATGATCAAACCATCTCATTTCTTGTCTCTGTAGTTTAGAGTCTATTGATGTGTCCAATCTCTCTCACTTTCTCTCTCTTTTTCCTTCTCTCTTTCCCACTTTCTTTCTCTCTCTCTCATCTCTCTCTCTCTCTCTGAATTTCTCTCTCTCTCTCATCTCTCTCTCTCGCCTTCTCTCTTTCTCTCTTTCTCTCTCTTTCCCACTTTCTTTCTCTCTCTCTCTTTCTCTCTCTCTCATCTCTCTCTCTCTCCTTCTCTCTTTCTCTCTCTGTCTCTCTCACTATGTTCTTTCACATCTCTTAACTCCTTTCGAATAACAAGAGACATCCGGTCAATATGGTGGATAGTATGCAGGAACCATTGAGGCTCAGTCTGAAAAGTGTTCCTTGTTACAGTAAGGAATAATAGAAGGGAAATGTATGTGTTAGCACTCGGAAAAAATGACAAATAAACAACAGAAAAAAACAAAGAACAATATATGGTCCGAAGCAGGATCGAACCCGTACTCCATGGCACTGCGCCTTGCCACGAGAAGCCGAACGCTTGGTACACAGCCACTCAGCTACAAACTTTTTAGTTTGTCTAAATTTATTGTCTAAATTTATTGTCTAAATTTATTGTCTAAATTTATTGTCTAAATTTATTGTCTAAATTTATTGTCTAAATTTATTGTCTAAATTTATTGTCTAAATTTTTCGCTGAGTGGCTGTGTACCAAGCGTTCGGCTTCTCGCGGCAAGGCGCAGTGCCATGGAGTACGGGTTCGATCCTGCTTCGGACCATATATTGTTCTTTGTTTTTTTTTCTGATGTTGTTTATTTGTCATTTTTTTCCGAGTGCTAACACATACCTTTCCCTTCTATTATTCCCTATTATCGCCTCGGAAGTTTCCCTATTTAATCATATTTATTTATTATTATTTGTCTCCTTGTTACAGTAAGTCCGGCTTGCTGCTGGAGCTACTGAGTTTCGTGCTCTGTACACACCGTGAGCTGTATTTTTCATCCGGATTGTGTTTCGAGATTCCATTGCTTACGATGAATAATGATATCGTATAACGTAAGACAGTTCAGCTGCGTTCTCTTTCGGATGCCGCTTGTCCTTATATCTTTCAGCGTGTACTGCAGCTGCCTGTCAATGTTTGGATCCTTCAATGAGATTAATTTTAATTCGGATGATTTCACTGGCACGGGCGGTTGAACAATTATGGATTTTAGTTCGTTTGCAGTGGTACCGGGGCCTTCAACTAACCATAACTGTAACCATAACTGTTAGAATAACTGTAACCATAACTGTAACCATAACTGTTACCATAACTGTAACCATAACTGTTACCATAACTGTAACCATAACTATTACCATAACTGTTACCATAACTGTAACCATAACTGTTACCATAACTGTAACCATAACTGTTACAATAACTATTACCATAACTGTAACCATAACTGTTACCATAACTGTAACCATAACTGTTACCATAACTGTTACCATAACTGTAACCATAACTGTAACCATAACTGTAACCATAACTGTTACCATAACTGTAACCATAACTGTTACCATAACTGTTACCATAACTGTTACCATAACTGTAACCATGACTGTAACCATAACTGTTACCATAACTGTAACCATAACTGTAACCATAACTGTTACCATAATTGTAACCATAACTGTAACCATAACTGTAACCATAACTGTTACCATAACTGTAACCATAACTGTAACCATAACTGTTACCATAACTGTAACCATAACTGTAACCATAACTGTTACCATAACTGTTACCATAACTGTAACCATAACTGTAACCATAACTGTTACCATAACTGTAACCATAACTGTTACCATAACTGTTACCATAACTGTAACCATAACTGTAACCATAACTGTTACCATAACTGTAACCTTAACTGTAACCATAACTGTAACCATAACTGTAACCATAACTGTAACCATAACTGTTAGAATAACTGTAACCATAACTGTTACCATAACTGTAACCATAACTGTAACCATAACCGTGTCAAGTGAGATACGAAGATCCGGTTCTACCCCTTCTGGCAGCCTATCTCTAACTGATGCTGCAGCCTATCTCCAGTTGATGCTGCAGCCTCTCTCTAATTGATGCTGCAGCCTATCTCCAGTTGATGCTGCAGCCTCTCTCTAATTGATGCTGCAGCCTATCTCCAGTTGATGCTGCAGCCTATCTCTAATTGATGCTGCAGCCTATCTCCAGTTGATGCTGCAGCCTATCTCCAGTTGATGCTGCAGCCTATCTCCAGTTGATGCTGCAGCCTATCTCTAATTGATGCTGCAGCCTATCTCCAGTTGATGCTGCAGCCTATCTCCAGTTGATGTTGCAGCCTATCTCTAATTGATGCTGCAGCCTATCTCCAGTTGATGCTGCAGCCTATCTCCAGTTGATGCTGCAGCCTATCTCCAGTTGATGCTGCAGCCTATCTCCAGTTGATGCTGCAGCCTATCTCCAGTTGATGCTGCAGCCTATCTCCAGTTGATGCTGCAGCCTATCTCCAGTTGATGCTGCAGCCTATCTCCAATTGATGCTGCAGCCTATCTCCAGTTGATGTTGCAGCCTATCTCCAGTTGATGCTGCAGCCTATCTCCAGTTGATGCTGCAGCCTATCTCCAATTGATGCTGCAGCCTATCTCCAGTTGATTCTGCAGCCTATCTCCAGTTGATGCTGCAGCCTATCTCCAGTTGATGCTGCAGCCTATCTCCAGTTGATGCTGCAGCCTATCTCCAATTGATGCTGCAGCCTATCTCCAGTTGATGCTGCAGCCTATCTCCAGTTGATGCTGCAGCCTATCTCCAGTTGATGCTGCAGCCTATCTCCAGTTGATGCTGCAGCCTATCTCCAGTTGATGCTGCAGCCTCTCTCCAATTGATGCTGCAGCCTATCTCCAGTTGATGCTGCAGCCTCTCTCCAATTGATGCTGCAGCCTCTCTCCAATTGATGCTGCAGCCTATCTCCAGTTGATGCTGCAGCCTCTCTCCAATTGATGCTGCAGCCTATCTCCAGTTGATGCTGCAGCCTCTCTCCAATTGATGCTGCAGCCTATCTCCAGTTGATGCTGCAGCCTATCTCCAATTGATGCTGCAGCCTATCTCCAGTTGATGCTGCAGCCTATCTCTAATTGATGCTGCAGCCTATCTCCAGTTGATGCTGCAGCCTATCTCCAGTTGATGCTGCAGCCTATCTCTAATTGATGCTGCAGCCTATCTCCAGTTGATGCTGCAGCCTATCTCCAGTTGATGCTGCAGCCTATCTCCAGTTGATGCTGCAGCCTATCTCTAATTGATGCTGCAGCCTATCTCCAGTTGATGCTGCAGCCTATCTCTAATTGATGCTGCAGCCTATCTCCAGTTGATGCTGCAGCCTATCTCTAATTGATGCTGCAGCCTATCTCTAATTGATGCTGCAGCCTATCTCCAGTTGATGCTGCAGCCTATCTCTAATTGATGCTGCAGCCTATCTCTAATTGATGCTGCAGCCTCTCTCCAGTTGATGCTGCAGCCTATCTCTAATTGATGCTGCAGCCTCTCTCCAGTTGATGCTGCAGCCTCTCTCCAGTTGATGCTGCAGCCTATCTCTAATTGATGCTGCAGCCTCTCTCCAGTTGATGCTGCAGCCTCTCTCCAGTTGATGCTGCAGCCTATCTCCAGTTGATGCTCCAGCCTCTCTCTAATCTATCATTATTATAAGAATTAACCAGCTAACGGGAAGAGCTTGTGGCGGAACGGCTAACACGTCGGGTTGCAACACGGGAGGTGTGGTTCGAATACCTGTAGCGTCAACAGTTTTCTTTGTTTTCTTTTTTCTTTCAGTCGGGTACACAATAACATCTGAGAATGACTTCCCTTTATTTGACGTCACAACAAAACTGGTGTGGGTCGGGTTTGGGTTAGGAGTTGGGTTATGGTTGGGGTTGGGGTTTGATTTAGGGTTTGGGTTTGGGTTAGGAGTTGGGTTATGGTTTATTTGAGGTTTGAGTTAGGGTTTGGGTTTGAGTTAGAGTTTGGGTTTGAGTTAGGGTTTGGGTTTGAGTTAGGGTTTGGGTTTGAGTTAGAGTTTGGGTTTGAGTTAGGGTTTGGGTTTGAGTTAGGGTTTGGGTTTGAGTTAGGGTTTGGGTTTGGACTAGGAGTTTGGTTATGCTTTGGTTTGAGAGTTGAGTTAGGGTTTGGGTTTGGGTTTGGGTTAGGAGTTGGGTTATGGTTTATTTGAGGTTTGAGTTAGGGTTTGGGTTTGAGTTAGAGTTTGGGTTTGAGTTAGAGTTTGGGTTTGAGTTAGGGTTTGGGTTTGAGTTAGGGTTTGGGTTTGGACTAGGAGTTGGGTTATGGTTTGGGTTGAGAGTTGAGTTAGGGTTAGGTAACATAACTTTACATTGTTTCTCTTGTCACTACAATTAGAGTCGATCTTTTTTTATTTTATACCGCTAAACTCGTAAATTACCCAAGCGGCGTTTATTCTCCGGTCTGAGAGATCTCCACAACCGACCCATTGAACACCCAACCGGATAGAGCTAGGGCGCTAGGCTTTAGATGACAAGTTATTGTGTTCCAACTCGATCGTCGTCTGTCACTTCGGCTGGGGACATGATATTTGCGGCAAATAAGGACGACACTGGCGTAATGCTGATGCTCTTAACTTCACCCCCCCCCCAAAAAAAAAAATAAATAAATAAATAAAAATAAATAAATATAAACACATTTTATAAATAGTAACGGCAGAGGGGAGATAAGTTGATGGAGGAGATCAACAAGTTTCTATTTGCAGACGACCAGGCACTAATACATGAAACAAAAGAAGACTTACAAGAGCACTTAAATAGACTCAACAGCACACGCGCTCAATACAACATGAAAATCAACATCAACAAAACAGAAGTCATGAATATCACAAAAGAGAAACAGAACATCAACATAACTATAGACGGTAGATAACTAAAACAAGTAGAGGAATTCAAATACCTAGGAAGTCTAATGACAAACGACAATTCTCAAACAGCAGAGATAGAATCAAGATGCAACAAAGCTTATCAAATCACCGGACAGTTATCACCACTATTGTCCAACAAGGAAATAACTCTGGAGGCAAAACGAGCACTATACAATACAATCTTCATCCCAACGTTGTGCTACCAATGCCAGACCTGGACCCTAGATGTGAGAACAATAAGTAAAATAACCTCTACAGAGATGAAATGTGTTAGACGAATGACAGGAAACAGTCTGAGAGACAAGATGAGAATTTTTTTTTTTTTTCGTTCGCCAGCTTTGACCTCTGACGAAGTCCCTAGAAACTAGGAACTGAATTTTGCGTGTTAATCCGTTTTCCCCTGGCAGCCGCGATCACTGGGGTCCCTCGCCGCACAGGCAGATTACTCCGACTTCGGAGGCACTCATATTTTTTCCATCCATGAGTAATTGACGTTTCAAGCCGGGCCTCGCTGCTGAGACCCGTTGCCGCAGAGAGAAATCATAAAAGAAAAAAAACCTAGGAATAACCCCCGCCATCGAATAGATAAAGAAACAACAGATAAAATGGTTTGGCCACACGATAAGACAAAACGATCAAAACACAACACAGCGAACCTTTAATAAACGTTACAAGAATACCAGACTCATGGGCTGACCACGAAAAAGATGGACTGATGGAATATTATAAACACTAGGAAACATAACAGTAGCAGAGGCCAACAGAATAGCAAAAATTCCTCAAGTTATATCTCCACTCGACGCTGAAAGGCAAATGAGGAAAGAAAGAAGAACGTTATACTCCCTGTATGCAATGAAGCATAACAGATATTTCCTCTTGTCTTTAACTCATTGAAACCCGAGTAAGAAACACAAACTCAGACATGAGCCCTTCGCGGCGACTTCTCAGGACATTCGACCATTTGAATCCGGTCCTGTATGTCCCTCCCCACTTTCCAGACCTCACTAATAAGAAAATGCTGTAGTTTTATTTTTTTCCCCTCTCTTTCTTTTGTTAATTAAACACTGTGTAATTGAATAACTCGTCAAACACTTGATAAGTAGTTACACCAAAAGTATCGCTAAATAAAATTATGAATAATCAATCACATGACACATTTGAGAATTCCTGAAAATACACAAAATTCATACTTAGTGTTCCGAAAGAAACCTATACCTGCACTGCTGTCTTTACCGTCACAGTTTATTTGAGTACGTTCCACGTGAACTCTCACGCCAAGTGAAAGCGCTCACCTGTGTGTAGAGTCTACTGAAAGTAAAGAGTTGTTCAGACGGTAGGTGCACGCACATTTCACGAATAAAACGTAAGCTGGGGAGAGGATAATTTACAAGCAGCAGGCAGTAGGTAATTCATTTATTATTGACGTGCGCTCGTTTAAGGCCTTTTGCAAGAGCACTCGCTCCTGCCTCGGTTACTGAACTGTTCTTGCATTTGGCAGTGGTAGTGGAAATAGTAGTAGCAGTTGTAAGTGTAGCTGTTGTAAGTGTAGTAGTAGTAAGTGTAGCAGTTGTAAGTGTAGCAGTTGTAAGTGTAGTAGTAGTAAGTGTAGCAGTTGTAAGTGTAGCAGTTGTAAGTGTAGTAGTAGTAAGTGTAGCAGTTGTAAGTGTAGCAGTTGTAAGTGTAGCAGCTGTAAGTGTAGCAGTTGTAAGTGTAGCAGGTGTAAGTGTAGCAGTAGAAAGCTTAGCAGTTGTAAGAGTAGCAGTTATAAGTGTAACAGTTGTAAGTGTAGCAGTTCTAAGTGTAGCAGTAGGAGTAGGAAGTGTAGCAGGTGTAAGTGTAGCAGTAGAAAGCTTAGCAGTTGTAAGTGTAGCAGTTATAAGTGTAACAGTTGTAAGTGTAGCAGTTCTAAGTGTAGCAGTAGGAGTAGGAAGTGTAGCAGTTGTAAGTGTAGCAGTAGGAAGTGTAGCAGTTGTAAGTGTAGCATTAGGAAAGGTAGCAGTTGTAAGTGTAGCATTTGTAAGTGTAAAAGTTGTAAGTGTAGCAGTAGTAAGTGTAGCGGTTGTAAGTGTAGCAGGTGAAAGTGTAATAGTTGTAAGTGTAATATTTGTAAGTGTAGCATTTGTAAGTGTAGCAGTTGTAAGTGTGATAGTTGTAAGTGTAATAGTTGTAAGTGTAGCAGTTGTAAGTGTAGCAGTAGTAAGTGTAGCAGTTGTAAGTGTAGTAGTGGTAAGTGTAGCAGTTGTAAGTGTAGCAGTTGTAAGTGTAGTAGTAGTAAGTGTAAAAGTTGTAAGTATAGCAGTAGTAAGTGTAGCAGTTGTAAGTGTAGCAGTAGTAAGTGTAGCAGTTGTAAGTATAGCAGTAGTAAGTGTAGCAGTTGTAAGTATAGCAGTAGTAAGTGTATCTGTTGTAAGTATAGCAGTAGTAAGTGTAGAAGTTGTAAGTGTAGCAGTTGTAAGTGTAGCAGTTGTAAGTGTAGCAGTTGTAAGTGTAGCAGTTGTAAGTGTAGCAGTTGTAAGTGTAGCAGTTGTAAGTGTAGCAGTAGTAAGTGTAGCAGTTGTAAGTGTAGCAGTTGTAAGTGTAGTAGTAGTAAGTGTAGCAGTTGTAAGTGTAGCAGTTGTAAGTGTAGCAGTAGTAAGTGTAGCAGTAGTATGTGTAGCAGTTGTAAGTGAAGCAGTAGTAAGTGTAGCAGTTGTAAGTGTAGCAATAGTAAGTTTAGCAGTTGTAAGTGTAGCAGTAGTAAGTGTAGCAGTTGTAAGTTTAGTAGTAGTAAGTTTAGCAGTTGTAAGTGTAGCAGTAGAAAGTGTAGCAGTAGTAAGTGTAGCAGTAGTAAGTGTAGCAGTTGTAAGTGTAGCAGTAGTAAGTGTAGCAGTTGTAAGTTTAGTAGTAGTAAGTGTAGCAGTTGTAAGTGTAGCAGTTGTAAGTGTAGCAGTAGTAAGTGTAGCAGTTGTAAGTGTAGTAGTTGTAAGTGTAGCAGTAGTAAGTGTAGCAGTTGTAAGTGTAGTAGTAGTAAGTGTAGTAGTTGTAAGTGTAGCAGTTGTAAGTGTAGTAGTAGTAAGTGTAGCAGTTGTAAGTGTAATAGTTGTAAGTGTAGCCCTACACGTCAACGCTAAGTAATACCTATTACAACTAAGAATCATCTTATACAGAGTGTAATCATTCCCACGTTGTGCGAAAGAAAGAAAGATAGAAAGAAAGAAAGAAAGAAAGAAAGAAAGAAAGAAAGAAAGAAAGAAAGAAAGAAAGAAAGAAAGAAAGAAAGAAAGAAGGGGAAATAGGCAAGAAAGAAAGAAAGAAAGAAAGGTAAAATAGGCAAGAAAGAAGGAAAGGGAAAATAGGCAAGAAAGAAAGAAAGAAAGAAAGAAATAAAGACAGAAAGAAAGAAAGAAATAAGAAATAAAGAAATAAAAATAATAAAGAAAGAAAGAAAGGTAAAATAGGCAAGAAAGAAAGAAAGAAAGAAAGGGGAAATAGGCAAGAAAGAAAGAAAGAAAGAAAGGGGAAATAGACAGGAAAGAAAGAAAGAAAGAAGAAAGAAAGGGAAAATAGGCAAGAAATAAAGAAAGAAAGGGAAAATATGCAAGAAAGAAAGAAAGGGAAAATAGGCTAGCAAGAAAGAAAGAGAAAATAGGCAAGAAAGAAAGAAAGAAAGAAAGAAGCCATTTACTGGGACCTCGTGTCCCTAGAAGTGAAGTCCACTAACCGCAGCTTTACAGCAACTCCCCATTCTAAATGGATGCCCGAAACCTATCTATGAGAAAAAGCATACTTGGCGTAATTCTAACCATACAAATAATGACATGAACACAACATTCCCCAGACGTCACGATCCAGGCATGACATGACTCCATTCTCCTTTTATTCTCCGCATGTTCTCCGATAATCTCACGAGATCTTAATTAAGCTTGACTTCCTACACGTGGCACTCGTTCTCTCCTCGTGTGTTTGTGACATCTCTGTATCCCAGGCTAACAAACATACCATCGGCATGTCTGATAACAAACCCAGGCTAACAAACATACCATCGGCATGTCTGATAACAAACCCTGACTTCTCACAACAAACTTTCACTTTCGTCTCTTATTTCTTGTCATCTACCTACTGAAAGTCTTTGAGACAAGAGATTCCACTCCTCCTGTCCCGCGTTCTCGTGTTGGGGTTACGGTAGTACGAGGCCAGTGAACTCGCTTCATCATCATCAAGTACCGTGCCTGCTGGCTTAGGTGATCATGTTTCTCCACAACTTTCGATCTCGACGATTATTTATCATTTCTGTTGTTGACCTTCTGCCAAGCCATTCTCTTAAACTGTCTAGTTTCTTTTCTCTTTACTTCCATCTATCTCTTTGTCCCTCAATTTTTCCAGTTGTTACAATATATTCCAGCTGTTCTCTTCTCATTACATGGCCAAAAAATGATGATTGTTTCTTCCTAATATTGGAGATTAGTTCTCTTTTTGCTTTGACCTCTTTCAGAACGTTTTCATTTCTCTTCTTAGCTGTCCTTGGTATTCTCAACATTCTTCTGTAAAACCACATTTCTACAGACTCCAGTGATTTTCTTGTCTGTTGTCCTATTGTCCATGATTCACATCCATATGTTAAAGACTGGCTCTACATAACATTTAAGAACTCTTTTTCTTGTTTCTATTGTCAAAAATGGATTGCATAGCATCTTCCTCATTTTTTGTAAAGCTGCTTTTGCCTGAGCCGTTCTGCATCTCACCTCTTTTGTACATCTTCCGTCTGAGGTTAACAAAGTTCCCAAATATTTAAATGAATTTACCTGTTTTAATATTGTTCCACTTGTCTTTATTTTGCACTGAGATTATGTCTTTTTCTTTGTTGTTACCATTACTTCTGTCTGTCTTTTTGCCATTAAGGCAGAGTCCTTTATTTTTGCTTTCTTTCACTATAATGTCCAATATTTGATGAAAGAAAGAAAGAAAGAAAGAAAGAAAGAAAGAAAGTAAGAGAAAATAGGCAGAAAGGAAAGAAAGAAAAAAAGAAAAAGGAAAAGAAAAAATAGAGAAAGAAAGTAAGCAAAAAATATGGGGAAAAAAGAAAGAAAAACAAAGAAGAAAGATGAAATAAAGAAAGAAAGAAAGAAAGAAAGAAAAGGAAAATAGGCAAGAAAGAAAGAAACAAACAAAGGAAAAAGGAAAAGAAAAAAGAGAGAGAAAGAAAGGAGGCAAAACAAGTTGGGAAAAAAAAGAAAAAAATCAACGAAGAAAGAAAGAAAGAATGATTACTTCTGTTTTCATTTCCACTGAGTCTCTATTTCTCACAACCTGACCTGTAGGTACAACTTTTACTCAAACATATTTTCCATGGTTACCATTGAAGGCTTTCCTTTATGATTTTCTCTTTATGATTCTCTCTTTATGATGCTCTCTTTATGAATCTCTCTTCATCTCTTCTCGGCATATAACCGCCATGATGAGATCACCACACAAGTGACCATTTTACAAGCTTTATGTTGATGGTCGTAAAACAGGGACGTAAAAAAATATGCTGTAGCGGAGGTAACGGCAAACCTGCTTTACTGGTAAAGAAAGACAGCACTGGTGTACTGCTGACAGCTTTATTGGTAAAGAAATACAGCACTGGTGTACTGCTGACAGCTTTATTGGTAAAGAAATACAGCACTGGTGTACTGCTGACAGCTTTATTGGTAAAGAAATACAGCACTGGTGTACTGCTGACAGCTTTAGTGGTAAAGAAATACAGCACTGGTGTACTGCTGACAGCTTTAGTGGTAAAGAAATACAGCTCTAGTGTACTGCTGACAGCTTTACTGGTAAAGAAATACAGCACTGGTGTACTGCTGACAGCTTTACTGGTAAAGAAATACAGCACTGGTGTACTGCTGACAGCTTTACTGGTAAAGAAATACAGCACTGGTGTACTGCTGACAGCTTTATTGGTAAAGAAATACAGCACTGGTGTACTGCTGACAGCTTTATTGGTAAAGAAATACAGCACTGGTGTACTGCTGACAGCTTTATTGGTAAAGAAATACAGCACTGGTGTACTGCTGACAGCTTTATTGGTAAAGAAATACAGCACTGGTGTACTGCTGACAGCTTTATTGGTAAAGAAATACAGCACTGGTGTACTGCTGACAGCTTTATTGGTAAAGAAATACAGCACTGGTGTACTGCTGACAGCTTTATTGGTAAAGAAATACAGCACTGGTGTACTGCTGACAGCTTTATTGGTAAAGAAATACAGCACTGGTGTACTGCTGACAGCTTTATTGGTAAAGAAATACAGCACTGGTGTACTGCTGACAGCTTTATTGGTAAAGAAGTACAGCACTGGTGTACTGCTGACAGCTTTACTGGTAAAAAAGTACAGCACTGGTGTACTGCTGACAGCTTTACTGGTAAAGAAGTACAGCACTGGTGTAATGCTGACAGCTTTACTGGTAAAGAAATACAGCTCTGGTGTACTGCTGACAGCTTTACTGGTAAAGAAATACAGCATTGGTGTACTGCTGACAGCTTTATTGGTAAAGAAAGACAGCACTGGTGTACTGCTGACAGCTTTATTGGTAAAGAAAGACAGCACTGGTGTACTGCTGACAGCTTTATTGGTAAAGAAAGACAGCACTGGTGTACTGCTGACAGCTTTATTGGTAAAGAAAGACAGCACTGGTGTACTGCTGACAGCTTTATTGGTAAAGAAAGACAGCACTGGTGTACTGCTGACAGCTTTATTGGTAAAGAAATACAGCACTGGTGTACTGCTGACAGCTTTATCGGTAAAGAAATACAGCTCTGGTGTATTGCTGACAGCTTTATCGGTAAAGAAATACAGCACTGGTGTACTGCTGACAGCTTTATCGGTAAAGAAATACAGCACTCGTGTACTGCTGACAGCTTTATCGGTAAAGAAATACAGCACTGGTGTACTGCTGACAGCTTTATCGGTAAAGAAATACAGCACTGGTGTACTGCTGACAGCTTTATCGGTAAAGAAATACAGCACTGGTGTACTGCTGACAGCTTTATCGGTAAAGAAATACAGCACTGGTGTACTGCTGACAGCTTTATTGGTAAAGAAATACAGCACTGGTGTACTGCTGACAGCTTTATTGGTAAAGAAATACAGCACTGGTGTACTGCTGACAGCTTTATTGGTAAAGAAATACAGCACTGGTGTACTGCTGACAGCTTTATTGGTAAAGAAATACAGCACTGGTGTACTGCTGACAGCTTTATTGGTAAAGAAATACAGCACTGGTGTACTGCTGACAGCTTTATTGGTAAAGAAATACAGCACTGGTGTACTGCTGACAGCTTTATTGGTAAAGAAATACAGCACTGGTGTACTGCTGACAGCTTTATTGGTAAAGAAGTACAGCACTGGTGTACTGCTGACAGCTTTACTGGTAAAGAAGTACAGCACTGGTGTACTGCTGACAGCTTTACTGGTAAAGAAGTACAGCACTGGTGTAATGCTGACAGCTTTACTGGTAAAGAAATACAGCTCTGGTGTACTGCTGACAGCTTTACTGGTAAAGAAATACAGCATTGGTGTACTGCTGACAGCTTTATTGGTAAAGAAAGACAGCACTGGTGTACTGCTGACAGCTTTATTGGTAAAGAAATACAGCACTGGTGTACTGCTGACAGCTTTATTGGTAAAGAAATACAGCACTGGTGTACTGCTGACAGCTTTATTGGTAAAGAAATACAGCACTGGTGTACTGCTGACAGCTTTATCGGTAAAGAAATACAGCACTCGTGTACTGCTGACAGCTTTATTGGTAAAGAAATACAGCACTGGTGTACTGCTGACAGCTTTATTGGTAAAGAAATACAGCACTGGTGTACTGCTGACAGCTTTATTGGTAAAGAAATACAGCACTGGTGTACTGCTGACAGCTTTACTGGTAAAGAAAGACAGCTCTGGTGTACTGCTGACAGCTTTACTGGTAAAGAAAGACAGTACTGGTGTATTGCTGACAGCTTTACTGGTAAAGAAATACAGCTCTGGTGTATTGCTGACAGCTTTACTGGTAAAGAAAGACAGTACTGGTGTATTGCTGACAGCTTTACTGGTAAAGAAAGACAGTACTGGTGTATTGCTGACAGCTTTACTGGTAAAGAAAGACAGTACTGGTGTATTGCTGACAGCTTTACTGGTAAAGAAAGACAGTTGGTGTATTGCTGACAGCTTTATTGGTAAAGAAATACAGCACTGGTGTACTGCTGACAGCTTTATTGGTAAAGAAATACAGCACTGGTGTACTGCTGACAGCTTTATTGGTAAAGAAATACAGCACTGGTGTACTGCTGACAGCTTTATTGGTAAAGAAATACAGCACTGGTGTACTGCTGACAGCTTTACTGGTAAAGAAAGACAGCTCTGGTGTACTGCTGACAGCTTTACTGGTAAAGAAAGACAGTACTGGTGTATTGCTGACAGCTTTACTGGTAAAGAAATACAGCTCTGGTGTATTGCTGACAGATTTACTGGTAAAGAAAGACAGTACTGGTGTATTGCTGACAGCTTTACTGGTAAAGAAAGACAGTACTGGTGTATTGCTGACAGCTTTACTGGTAAAGAAAGACAGTACTGGTGTATTGCTGACAGCTTTACTGGTAAAGAAAGACAGTACTGGTGTATTGCTGACAGCTTTACTGGTAAAGAAAGACAGTACTGGTGTATTGCTGACAGCTTTACTGGTAAAGAAAAACAGTACTGGTGTATTGCTGACAGCTTTACTGGTAAAGAAAGACAGTACTGGTGTATTGCTGACAGCTTTACTGGTAAAGAAAGACAGTACTGGTGTATTGCTGACAGCTTTACTGGTAAAGAAAGACAGTACTGGGTGTACTGCTGACAGCTTTATTCGTAAAGAAAGACAGCACTGGTGTACTGCTGACAGCCTTACTCGTAAAGAAAGACAGCACTGGTGTACTGCTGACAGCTTTACTGGTAAAGAAAGACAGCACTGGTGTACTGCTGACAGCTTTACTAGTAAAGAAAGACAGCTCTGGTGTACTGCTGACAGCTTTACTGGTAAAGAAAGACAGCTCTGGTGTACTGCTGACAGCCTTACTCGTAAAGAAAGACAGCTCTGGTGTACTGCTGACAGCTTTACTCAGAAATGTGGCGACGGTAACAAACAATATGGGTACTTATGTCATTTTCCTTATACATCACATGCTGTGGCAATGTTCTGTCTTCTTTCATTTATTTATTCTTTGTTCTTGTTTGTTGTTCTTGTTTGTTGTTCTTGTTTGTTGTTCTTGTTTGTTGTTCTTGTATATAAGTGTACAATCTTGACCAAAACACCAACAACAGTGAACAACTAAAGAATGTAACAAACTATGAATATCTAGGAACTGTTGTAACTAACAATTGAGACTTCCAGAAAGAGATCAAAAGAAGATTAGCAATAGCAGCACAAACATTAAACGACATGAGGAACATGTGACACAACACCACAAAGACAGTAAAGTTAAAATTTATATAGACTTGTATCTTCGCGATAGCAACATATGGTTGTGAATCATGGATTATCTCGCAAATAACAAGGGAGAAATTTGATTAATTCGTAACAAAATGCTACAGGAAAATAATATACCTTGGATAATGAAAAAAAGAGCAATGAAGACATTACAAGATTTAAACATTAAAGAGAACTGGCTTATAAACATAATTCTACAGAGAAAATTAAAATACTATGGCCACGTCAAAAGACACAGCGGATGGCAAAGAACAATAATGGAAGGCATGGTTCCTGGGTGACATGTCAGTGGCAGACCAAGAATAATGTGGTTTCAAGATATGATGGAGACATTGAACATGGCAACAGAAGAAATAGGAGATCTGGCTAGACACAGAGATTCTTTTAGACGGGCTGTGATAAATGTAACGTTCTGTGGGAGATCTGGCTAGAGACAGAGATTCTTTCAGACAGGCTGTGGTGGTGTAACGTTATGTGGGAGATCTGGCTAGAGACAGAGATTCTTTCAGACGGGCTGTGGTGGTGTAACGTTATGTGGGAGATCTGGCTAGAGACAGAGATTCTTTCAGACGGGTTGTGGTGGTGTAACGTTCTGTGGGAGATCTGGCTAGAAACAGAAATTCTTTCAGGCGGGCTGTGGTGGTGTAACGTTCTGTGGGAGATCTGGTTAGAAACAGAAATTCTTTCAGACGGGCTTTGGTGATTATAACGTTCTGTGGGAGATCTGGCTAGAAACAGAAATTCTTTCAGACGGGTTGTGGTGGTGTAACGTTCTGTGGGAGATCTGGCTAGAAACAGAAATTCTTTCAGGCGGGCTGTGGTGGTGTAACGTTCTGTGGGAGATCTGGCTAGAAACAGAAATTCTTTCAGGCGGGCTGGAATGAGTACAACGATCTGTGGGAGATCTGACTAGAGACAGAGATTCTTTCAGGCGGACTGGAATGAGTATAACGCCCTGTAAAGCACATCCATCCCTATGATTATGATACAAAACTTATAATAAAGTATTCACAAGTTGTCCACTATTTCTTAGAAAATAAAAATTATAATTTATAAGTTTCTGATATGTAAAAAAACCCCACTTTTTTGACCAGGCTTCCTACGTATAATGCGAGTATTGTGAGCATGGTGCCTTTACGCAATAAATTCAGCCACATTTTAATTCCACACTCGTCGTAAATCTCGCTCATGGAACTCGCTATTGTCCTCGGTTTACCGTAATTACGAGCTAACTTTATATATATTATTTTTCTCGTTATCTCGGACATCCCCCACGAGTATGGCTAATGAACCGTGCTCTACACTCTGACACTATCTATTGCTCTCCCTTTAATGGTTACAGAGTTACTCTCGCCTGGGACTTCGATTCCTCCTCCTGTGTTGTATTCCTTCTTAAAGGACTACATGATTTAGACAAGAACACATTTCACTTAATGTTTTCTAAACGGATTCAACTATCGTTTCTTTCTTTCTTTCTTTCTTTTTTTTTTTCTTTCTTTCTTTATCTTTATTTTTCTATATCTCTTTCTTTCTCTTTCATTCATTCATTCTTTCTTTCTTTATCTTTTTTATCTTTTTTTCTCTTTCTCTTTCCTTCTCTTACTTTATTTCCCCATTTCTGTATCTCTCTTTCCTTCTTTCTCTCTACCCTTCATTATTTATCCATCTCTGTATTTTTATCGTCTTTATTTCGTTATTTCGTCTTTCTCCTCTCTTTTTTCCTTTCTCTCTAATACTCTATCATTCTCTCTCTCTCTCTCTCTCTCTCTCTCTTTCTCTGTTGCGTAAACAATGGCATCATTCTACCCAAACCATGCCATTCAACATTTCAATATATTTCCTGATATTTCAAGCAGATCTCAGCACAGTGCACAAACATCGTAGCCCCGCGAGGATTTCTATGGCAATTTTATAGAGCCGGTTAATTATAAAGAGATATGATAGAAATGTTAATTTTTTAGTTAAAAAATCTAGCCCTGGCATTGGCATTTTCAACTTCCCACGGTACTTTAACCTGGTCAACTTGAAAACGGAAATCTGGGGGTCGTTGAGATACCATTGCCAGACTTCATCAATCTGGGGGTTGTTGAGATACCACTGACATACTTCATCAACCTGGGGGTTGTTGAGATACCACTGCCAGACTTCATCAATCTGGGGGTCGTTGAGATACCACTGCCAGACTTCATCAATCTGGGGGTCGTTGAGATACCACTGCCAGACTTCATCCTGCGGGTCGGTGGGGCACCACTGCCAGACTTAACAAACCTTCTCCATATCTCTTTATCTTCACTCACACTTTGTGACTGTAAAGTCGAGGTCTGTCCACTCATTGATGTTATCATACCATCCCCTTATCTACCTCTCTTTCTACCTCCAATCATAATAAAAGATTGTTAACTTAAAATCAGCCCCGTTGCAAACAAGAAACCAGAAACTACAGGGGCGGGGGGGGGGAGTGTGACGGGAAAAAGGGGGGGGGGGTGGGAAGTAATGAATACCCAAACAAATACAAATTGTGCGAGGCAGGACGTCTTAAGTTGCTCACACATTCCACGTGGATCTTACCTTACACCATTTAGATAAAACTCGTTTTGTATTTAAAGACTCGATCTCTCCTCGGTAAACATCAACTAAGTACATGTGGTTCGAGCTCCAACATTCTTGTCAATCACTCTACAACTTTTATTCCGTACCAACATTCTTGTCAATCACTCTACAACTGTTATTCCGTATCAACAATCTGTCACAAATGTGCACTTCTGTATCTTGTTAAACCGAAATATATATCCCTCGTTCTCTTGTCATATTTATGTAGTTCTCATGTAATCTTACCCCAGTCATATTTATGTAGTTCTCATGTAATCTACCCCAGTCATATTTATGTAGTTCTCATGTAATCTTACCCCAGTCATATTTATGTAGTTCTCATGTAATCTTACCCCAGTCATATTTATGTAGTTGTCATGTAATCTTACCCCAGTCATATTTATGTAGTTCTCATGTAATCTTACCCCAGTCATATTTATGTAGTTCTCATGTAATCTTACCCCAGGCCAGGCATATTTTTGCAGTTCTCATGTAATCTTACCCCAGTCATATTTATGTAGTTCTCATGTAATCTTACCCCAGTCATATTTATGTAGTTCTCATGTAATCTTACCCCAGTCATATTTATGTAGTTGTCATGTAATCTTACCCCAGTCATATTTATGTAGTTCTCATGTAATCTTACCCCAATCATATTTATGTACTACCCACTTCATCATCATCATCATGTGCCATACCGGTCGGCGTAGGCGATCATGCCCCTCCACAATCTTCTATCTACAGTGCATCGTATCAGTTCTGTTGTTGACTGTCTTCCATGCCATGACACCAAGCTATCCAGTATTTTCTCTCTTTGTCGTCCACGATCTCTCTTCCCTTTTATGTTGTCAATTGTAACCAAGTATTCCAACTCTCCTCTTCTCATGATGTGCCCGAAAAATGTTGATTGTTTCTTTCTGATGTTTTTTAGGAGCCCCCTTTTTGTGTTGACCTCTTGATAGTTTCCTCATTGGTCTTTTTAGCTGTCCAGGGAACTTTCAACATTCTTCTGAGATATCTCTTCTCTATGACCTCTAATAGTTTTTTCATTAGTTTGTTTACTGTCTATGATTCGCTTCCATAGGTCGGAATTTAGCACGACTCACTTCAATTTTCATATTTATTTAGCTCTACCTTAAACCTACCCCAATCATATTTATATAATGTGTCCCTATACTTACTACAATCATATTTATATAATGTGTCCCTATACTTACTACAATCATATTTATATAATGTGTCCCTATACTTACTACAATCATATTTATATAATGTGTCCCTATACTTACTACAATCATATTTATATAATGTGTCCCTATACTTACTACAATCATATTTACGCAGTTCCATCTGAAGCCTCGAAACCTCGGTGGCCGAGTGGTTAGTGTGCTCGCTTTACTGATCAGAAAGGTCAGAGTTTATTCCCAAGAAGCAGCTAATGTTTCTTTTTTTTCCGAGGTTCACCCAGCCTCTAAAAATGGGTACCAGAGATCTTTCTTGCGAGCAAAAGCGGCCTGGCTTGACACCGACCACATCAGCAAAAAAAATGTGCCGTGACCATAACAAAATAAGGTCACCACTCCAACTTCCCCTTACGCTTGGTAAGGCAGGGGCGGTAAATTTTCTTCTGTTTTTTTTTTTTTAAATAACCTGAAACTTATCCAAACAATATTTCGGTCTCCTCAACTCTAATGTCTTACAACGAGCCAAACTCCCATCCATCATGGCAGGACAAAGTAACCAACTCTAATGTCTTACAACGAGCCAAACTCCCATCCGTCATGGCAGGACAAAGTAACGAACTCTAATGTCTTACAACGAGCCAAACTCCCATCCATCATGGCAGGACAAAGTAACAAACTCTAATGTCTTACAACGAGCCAAACTCCCATCCATCATGGCAGGACAAAGTAACCAACTCTAATGTCTTACAACGAGCCAAACTCCCATCCGTCATGGCAGGACAAAGTAACGAACTCTAATGTCTTACAACGAGCCAAACTCCCATCCGTCATGGCAGGACAAAGTAACAAACTCTAATGTCTTACAAGGAGCCAAACTCCCATCCGTCATGGCAGGACAAAGTAACTAACTCTAATGTCTTACAACGAGCCAAACTCCCATCCGTCATGGCAGGACAAAGTAACCAACTCTAATGTCTTACAACGAGCCAAACTCTCATCCACCATGACAGGACAAAGTAACTAACTCTAATGTCTTACAACAAGCCAAACTCCCATCCACCATGGCAGGACAAAGTAACTAACTCTAATGTCTTACAACGAGCCAAACTCCCATCCATCATGGCAGGACAAAGTAACCAACTCTAATGTCTTACAACGAGCCAAACTCCCATCCACCATGGCAGGACAAAGTAACTAACTCTAATGTCTTACAACAAGCCAAACTCCCATCCACCATGGCAGGACAAAGTAACTAACTCTAATGTCTTACAACAAGCCAAACTCCCATCCACCATGGCAGGACAAAGTAACTAACTCTAATGTCTTACAACGAGCCAAACTCCCATCCGTCATGGCAGGACAAAGTAACAAACTCTAATGTCTTACAAGGAGCCAAACTCCCATCCGTCATGGCAGGACAAAGTAACTAACTCTAATGTCTTACAACGAGCCAAACTCCCATCCATCATGGCAGGACAAAGTAACCAACTATAATGTCTTACAACGAGCCAAACTCCCATCCACCATGACAGGACAAAGTAACTAACTCTAATGTCTTACAACAAGCCAAACTCCCATCCACCATGGCAGGACAAAGTAACTAACTCTAATGTCTTACAACAAGCCAAACTCCCATCCACCATGGCAGGACAAAGTAACTAACTCTAATGTCTTACAACAAGCCAAACTCCCATCCACCATGGCAGGACAAAGTAACTAACTCTAATGTCTTACAACAAGCCAAACTCCCATCCACCATGGCAGGACAAAGTAACTAACTCTAATGTCTTACAACAAGCCAAACTCCCATCCTTCATGGCAGGACAAAGTAACCAACTCTAATGTCTTACAACAAGCCAAACTCCCATCCATCATGGCAGGACAAAGTAACAAACTCTAATGTCTTACAATGAGCCAAACTCCCATCCATCATGGCAGGACAAAGTAACAAACTCTAATGTCTTACAACGAGCCAAACTCCCATCCGTCATGGCAACACTTGGGGGTGATAGACTAATGGTGGCTGGGTCATGTAAGAAGAATAACAAACATTGTATGCTGAACTTAACGACGGAAAGAGGCCAAAGGACAGACCAGTTCTGACATGTAAGGATGTTCGCAGGGCTTCCTTGAGGGAATTCTCTATCGGTGTCAGAAACTGAGAAATCTGGCTGCAGATCGTAGCACATGGAGAACACAAATAAAAACGGAACAGTAACTTTCGAGGCAGTGTTGATATAACATTCAGCAAACAAAAGGTGCAGGAGAAAGGAGACGAAGACAGGTACTACGAATACATCTTGTTTCATTCTGTGGCCCAATCTTTCACTCCAATATTAGCAGATTGAGCCACCAGGAGAAGCTGTTCAGTGAAGGATCATCCAGAATAAGACTAATATTTTACCAAACTACTGACTTATCATGATTGGTTGCTGCCAACCGTCTGTCAAGTCATGATTAGTTGTTACCAACCGCCTGTCAAGTCATGATTAGTTGTTACCAACCGACTGTCAAGTCATGATTAGTTGTTACCAACCGCCTGTCAAGTCATGATTAGTTGTTACCAACCGTCTGTCAAGTCATGATTAGTTGTTACCAACCGCCTGTCAAGTCATGATTAGTTGTTACCAACCGTCTGTCAAGTCATGATTAGTTGTTACCAACCGTCTGTGAAGTCATGATTAGTTGTTACCAACCGTCTGTCAAGTCATGATTAGTTGTTACCAACCGCCTGTCAAGTCATGATTAGTTGTTACCAACCGCCTGTCAAGTCATGATTAGTTGTTACCAACCGCCTGTCAAGTCATGATTAGTTCTTACCAAACGCCTGTCAAGTCATGATTAGTTGTTACCAACCGCCTGTCAAGTCATGATTAGTTGTTACCAACCGCCTGTCAAGTCATGATTAGTTGTTACCAACCGCCTGTCAAGTCATGATTAGTTGTTACCAACCGCCTGTCAAGTCATGATTAGTTGTTACCAACCGCCTGTCAAGTCATGATTAGTTGTTACCAACCGTCTGTCAAGTCATGATTGCCTGAAAGCAACCACCTGTCTAGATTTTTATATTTCCCCCCGTTACCTCGCTACTCTTAAATCCCATTTTATATTTACGTTTCTATGCATCTCTCTCTCTCGCTCTACAAGTTATCTGAATACTCTGTAATTCAATTTCATTATCCTCTCTCTCTCTCTCTCTCTCTCTCTCTCTCTCTCTCTCTCTCTCTCTCAAGTTACCAAAAAACTTGTCATTCCATATTCATTTTCCTCTCTCTCTCTCTCTCTCTCTCTCTCTCTCTCCAAGTTACCAAAAAACTTGTCATTCCATATTCATTTTCCTCTCTCTCTCTCTTTCTTCAACCTGTTCAAATCCTCTTTATAATACTTCACATCAAAAACCGCTCTCCTCATTTACCCAATTCATCTCAAAAGAGCCACTTTCTCTCCCCTTATCCTTACTTATTATTACACATTCTAAACCTCATTCACTTCACATCTCCTTATGCTTCTCTCCCTTCTTCATGTTCAAATCACACGCATCCATCAAACTTTTCCCCTCTCGCTCTGTCCTCAGTTACAGAATTGTATCCTCCAGCAAATCCCAAAGCATAAAAGATGCCATTAATTAATTTTATTTATTTTCCGTCAAATTACCTTTCCGCTTCCCCCAGTTATTGTATACCATAAACCTTAACTCCCATCTCGAATTTTTGAAATGTATCGATTATTATTGCTTAACTCGTGGTATCCATAGCAACCAATGTAATTGATATTCTCATTAGCTTCTTGTCAATTTACAACATCTCAAGGGAAAGGGGGGGGGGGGGGTTTATCTAGAACATCTGGCGGCGTCAGGGGCGGGCATGGGAATACATTTTAAAATACGTCCTTGCCACTTTTTTCTGACATTAATAATTGGAGCAAAGATACATGCCAGTGTAAGGGCTAGAAACTGTCAGCGACTTATAGCTGACTGCTTGTGATATGGTCGGTGAACACAGTCCTATGCACATCTTACTCCAGTTCTGCGAAACAAACTAGATAGAATAATGTGACTAAATGAGCAGGAATCGCATTGCTGAAGTTAGGATGTGACAAGTGGAAGGCGCTAATATCACAGTTCAGTTGCACACCACGACACGACACATCTACGCCTACTTAACACTTTCCTTACTTTTCGACACACCATGCGCCATGCCGATTTCGGTCATGTACGTTTAGCCGCACAGTGCGTCACTCTCAATTTGATTAGTGTAAACCGTTATCAAACCATATTCTTGTTTACATGGCTTGTATCATCTTGGTATTGGTGAAATCTAATTCCTTGTTTAATTATCTAAAATTCATATAAAATATGTTAAGTGTTAGATAAATATAAACATGTAGATTAATATTTAAAAACATGAAAACATTTTGTCTCTGAAATCTCTCTGTTAAATTGATAAAAACCTTCCGTACTGCAAGAGGTAAGGTCATTATAAGGACGGTTAGCGTAGAGGTCTATTCATTTTGTTTATAGTCGTTGAATGAGCACAAGAAGGAGTATCCCCTCTTGATGATGATGATGATCATCATCATCAAGTACCGGGGATACCGGAGTAGGTGATCATGTCTCTCCACAACTTTCGATCTCGACAGTTATTTATTATTTCTGTTGTTGACATTCTGCCAAGCCATTCTCTTAAGCTGTCTAGTATTTTTTTTTTCTTTGCTTCCCTCTATCTCTTCGTCCCTCAATTTTCCCAGTTGTAACAATATATTCCAGTTGTTCTCTTCTCATTACATGACCCCAAAAAATGATGATTGTTTCTTCCTAATATTGGAAATTAGCTCTCTTTTTGCTTTGACCTCTTTCAGAACATCTTCATTACTCTTCTTAGCTGTCTATGGTATTCTCAACATTCTTCTGTAAAACCACATTACTACAGACTCCAGTGATTTTCTTGTCTGTTGTCCTATTGTCCATGACTCACATCCATATGTGAAGATTGGCTATGTCTTTGATGATGATACTACAACAAAACAATAACATTATATATTCACAACGTTAACATTACAAAGTCTCCACGTTAACATTATATAGTTACAGGGATAACATTATATAGTTAAACTATAACATTACATAGTCCAAGTGATGACCAATCAAAAGCGAACTATTCTGTTCTCACACCAGTAATATAATTAACACTTCTCAGGAAGAATTCGTTTCATTTGGAGTAAATGACACCACGAAATAGAGAACTCTTTTTAAACAATCACTGTGTTGTGTTTACAGCAGTAGTTGGCAAGAGAGGGGACGATAATATCGTGTGCAGGTAGGGACAATAAAAGGGTTTGATTAAAGCGGTGTGATATAATGGAGGACGTCATGCAGGTGTGCCTTGTTGGTCGTGACGGAGAGTGGAGAATCATTGACAGAGGGAGAGATGTGATTTCATTTGATTGGAATTCGATTTTGGAGAAGATAAAATGTCGACAATGGAGACTCGTAATATGAGTCATGGAATGTAGATAATGGAGACAACAAGCGTGGTTCGCTAGAATGTAGATAATGGAGACAACAAGCGTGGTTCGCTAGAATGTAGATAATGTAGACTTCAAGCATGTTTATTGAGTGCTGTTTGCCATCGAAGGTTGGCTACCATGGAGCGTCATTCCGCTCTGTCTCTTGCTTTGATGGTAAAAAGTAAAAAAAGTAAAGTACCCCGGTCACGCCAAGTGGCGTATAGGGAATATGGTGTTAGTGACCCTATATTTTACAGACCTTCAGCACATGATTTTTGGGGTAATGTGATCGGTATTACACCCGTGCTGCTTTACTTTCCCAGATATAAAATCCAGTACCCATTTTAAGGCTGGGTGAACCCGGAAGCCGTCGATTGGGATCGAACCCTACCCCTTGTCCTTTGTAGTCCAGTTCACTAACCACTGAGCTATCGCGGCTCCTTTTGTGCAAGATGGTGCAGGTTGTCATAGGTTGACTTGTTCATCTTTTGAAGTTACTCGTCCATATTAGTCTTGGTCTGCCTCTATTACCTTATATTTTCCGTTCCAAGATCACTTATAGTAGACTGTTGTGTCTTTTAACATGCCCCAAAATTTTCATATTTCTTATTCTAATTGTGTTTAGTAGTTCGCTTTTAATTTTTAGTTGTTTTAAGACTTCATCGTTGTTTTCTTCTCTTTCCAGTTTACAAACATTAGAGAATACAAACATAAAACTTCATTGTTTGTTTTCTTCTCTTTCCATTCTACAAACATTAGAGAATACAAACATAAAACTTCATTGTTTGTTTTCTTCTCTTTCCATTCTACAAACATTAGAGAATACAAACATAAAACTTCATTGTTTGTTTTCTTCTCTTTCCATTCTACAAACATTAGAGAATACAAACATAAAACTTCATCGTTTGTTTTCTTCTCTTTCCATTCTACAAACATTAGAGAATACAAACATAAAACTTCATTGTTTGTTTTCTTCTCTTTCTATTCTACAAACATTAGAGAATACAAACATAAAACTTCATTGTTTGTTTTCTTCGCTTTCTATCCTACAAACATTAGAGAATACAAACATAAAACTTCATTGTTTGTTTTCTTCGCTTTCTATCCTACAAACATTAGAGAATACAAACATAACATACTCAGAGCTGCTGATGAAGATCTAACGAGTGTGTTTCCCGACGCAGCTAAGGTATGACTGTCATAGGAGCGTGAACTGTACAGCCTGAACTTATCATGGGCAGCGGGGCTGGGTAGTCTACAGGTACGGCGTCAGCCTTAGGTCAGGAAGTGTGTGCAATTCAAGGAATTAGCCAATTCTTGTAAAACTAGACACATAAGTCAAAGCGATGAAGAAGATGGTGCGAATTGTGAAAGAGACAGGTCGCTAGTTGGACTCCTTAATGATGGAGACAACGATCTTAGGAAGTCTGCCTAACCGCCGCTGGACTTTCTTTGTATCTTTACAACACATAGTACAAATGATGGTTATGTCGGGGGGGGGGGGGGAGCCTCATGATATAACCAGAGGGATAAAGGCCGCTTGGTCAAGCAGTCGCCACGATGTGTGAGACTCAGGATTTTTATTTCATCCCCCCCCCCCCCGATAGAAAAAATCCTTTCTGTCTGCCGCGGGCTTCCAACACTCGAACACCGTACGTTTCAAAATGACGGTTGTTTTATTTTCGGAGTGTAATCTGTGTGATTAAAGTGATTGAATATAGGGTTTCCAACGGATTATATTTTTCAAAAAGTTGTGTAAAGTTTTCTACCAAGGAGGAGGATAAGAACTGATAAGTACTTTTTAAATGTAAACAGCTAAAGATCTATTTTTAGATCGTAAACGACCGCATGGGAGACCTTAGCGATCCAACACGTTGGGGAAACAGAAGCCGGGCTAAACGCCCAATTGGTGTGTTTTTCTTAAGTTAAGCCCTTAACTGACGAGTGACTCAGCAGGTCGGTAAGGGATAAATGTTTTTATGCTCAGAGAAATACACAGAAGATGGAGATCAGATAAATAAAAAAGTAGCAACGATAAACATATGCGGGATAAAAAAAATAAAGAAGTTGAACATACAGAAGAAATGACAAAAAGGAAAATTAAAATGGTTTGGCCACGTGACATGGCAGAAAGATCAAAACACAACACAACAAGCCTTCAACAAACGTTGTGAGAACACCAGACCCAAAGGTCGACCACGAAAATGATGGATCGATGGAATATTAGAAGCACTAGGAAACATAACAGCAGCAGAGGCAAACAGAAGAGCAAAAGACCGCAAATTATATTTCCCCTCGACGCTGATAAGCAGATGAGGAAGGAAAGAAGTAGAAAACCCTACGTCGGCTGTTCATCCAAGGAAACAGTGGATTTAGCCGCACGGCCACGCGCATCACAAAGGGCAACTATTTCAAGATGACGAATTCCAGCAGACCTCTACCAGGGCGGCACACTTTGACGGAGAATAATCGTTCGCCGAGACCGGAAGTGTAGGGTGTAACTGACGTCCAACTGTCGTCTCATGTACACAGAGGAAGCTGTAACGAAGAGATAGAAGCGTAGGTCCAGGGGATACATATTCCTGGTTTGATATCGGCGACTGAACAGAGCTTGCCCACAGCCTGCGACGGTCATCAACTGTCGACAAGTCAAAAGGCTTCGGAGATGGGAACAACATATTTCAGGGGAGATCATTAAATCTTTTTAAGATGTCATCTTACGTCGCTGTGGGCACCGTACGTCGCAAGTTGTAGGCACCGTACGTCGCAAGTTGTAGGCACCGTACGTCGCAAGTTGTAGGCACCGTACGTCGCAAGTTGTAGGCACTGTACGTCGCAAGTTGTAGGCACTGTACGTCGCAAGTTGTGGGCACCGTACGTCGCAAGTTGTAGGCACCGTACGTCGCAAGTTGTAGGCACCGTACGTCGCAAGTTGTAGGCACTGTACGTCGCAAGTTGTAGGCACTGTACGTCGCAAGTTGTGGGCACCGTACGTCGCAAGTTGTAGGCACCGTACGTCGCAAGTTGTAGGCACCGTACGTCGCAAGTTGTAGGCACTGTACGTCGCAAGTTGTGGGCACGGCACGCCACAAGTTGTGGGCACTATATGTCGCAAGCTGTGGGCACTGTACGCCACAAACTGTGGGCTTTACTCGAAATTGCTTGAGCAATTACGGATTTTTATTCGTTTGCAGTGATACCGGGGCTTTCCATAACCAAATAACTTTACTTCTGGATGTGTGTTTGGGTGATTTTGTAAACTGTAAACTTTACGTCTGTATGTGTGTTTATTGTTATTTTTTTAAAAACAAGAATATAGACTATTCATATGAAACGAAGAACGGTAATGAGGCTTGCCCAGACGTAAAAGAGAGACGTTTATGAAAGCTAGAACGTGTTCTCTTGAAATTCGTCAGACGTCAGAGATTTATTGATTAATTTTTTTAAACTGAGTCATCAAGGAGCGTGTTTCCACAGCAGGAACCTTCAGTTGTGTCCCAATTAAGAGACGATAATCTCAGCACTTGCGAGAATAACGAGCACATGCGTTTTTAGACTGGATAGGCGGAGTCACAGATGGACTGGCTGATGTTACGATCATCATTACTGCATACTGGATAGGCGGAGTCACAGATGGACTGGCTGATGTTACGATCATCATTACTGTACACTGGATAGGCGGAGTCACAGATGGACTGGCTGATGTTACGATCATCATTACTGTACACTGGATAGGCGGAGTCACAGATGGACTGGCTGATGTTACGATCATCATTACTGTACACTGGATAGGCGGAGTCACAGATGGACTGGCTGATGTTACGATCATCATTACTGCATACTGGATAGGCGGAGTCACAGATGGACTGGCTGATGTTACGATCATCATTACTGTACACTGGATAGGCGGAGTCACAGATGGACTGGCTGATGTTACGATCATCATTACTGTACACTGGATAGGCGGAGTCACAGATGGACTGGCTGATGTTACGATCATCATTACTGCATACTGGATAGGCGGAGTCACAGATGGACTGGCTGATGTTACGATCATCATTACTGCATACTGGATAGGCGGAGTCACAGATGGACTGGCTGATGTTACGATCATCATTACTGTACACTGGATAGGCGGAGTCACAGATGGACTGGCTGATGTTACGATCATCATTACTGTACACTGGATAGGCGGAGTCACAGATGAACTGCCTGATGTTACAATCATCATTACTGTACACTGGATAGGCGGAGTCACAGATGGACTGCCTGATGTTACAATCATCATTACTGCACACTGGATAGGCGGAGTCACAGATGGACTGGCTGATGTTACGATCATCATTACTGTACACTGGATAGGCGGAGTCATAGATGGACTGGCTGATGTTACAATCATCATTCAAAATTAATGCACACTGAATCCACGGGTGCTTCAATACACGCCCCCCCCATCCCTCCCCCCCCTCTCTCTCCCCGTGGATCTCATGAAAACTTTAGGAGAATCCAGACTCACGTGCACGAACTCCATAGCTCGATCTGTGATCGACGTTGTCGGTATGTTTCAGGTGAGGTTTGCCCGAGCAGCGGCCAGATGTATGCACTACTCTTTTCTATTAGACCTGCGAAGGGTTTTTTAACGTGAGCTAGTGCACACGGGATTTTCTTTTTATTGCCGTTATCCGAGAGGGCTAGACATCGGATCTCACTACCCAGAGAGAGAGGGCTAGACATCGGATCTCACTACACAAAGAGAGGGCTAGACATCGGATCTCACTACACAGAGAGAGGGTTAGACATCGAATCTCACTACACAGAGAGAGGGCTAGACATTGGATCTCACTACACAGAGAGAGGGTTAGACATCGGATCTCACTACACAGAGAGAGGGCTAGACATCGGATCTCACTACATAGAGAGAAGGCTAGACATCGGATCTCACTACACAGAGAGAGAGAGGGCTAGACATCGGATCTCACTACACAGAGAGAAGGCTAGACATCGGATCTCACTACACAGAGAGAGGGCTAGACATTGGATCTCACTACCTAAAGAAAGAGGGCTAGACATCGGATCTCACTGCACAGAGAGAGGGAGAGAGAGAGAGAGAGAGAGAGAGGGCTAGACATCGGATCTCACTACCCAGAGAGAGGGCTAGACATCGGATCTCACTACACAGAGAGAGGGCTAGACATCGGATCTCACTACACAGAGAGAAGGCTAGACATCGGATCTCACTACCCAGAGAGAGAGAGGGCTAGACATCGGATCTCACTACACAGAGAGAAGGCTAGACATCGGATCTCACTACACAGAGAGAGGGCTAGACATCGGATCTCACTACACAGAGAGAGGGCTAGACATCGGATCTCACTACACAGAGAGAGGGCTAGACATTGGATCTCACTACACACAGAAAGGGCTAGACATCGGATCTCACTACACAGAGAGAGAGAAGGCTAGACATCGGATCTCACTACACAGAGAGAGAGAAGGCTAGACATCGGATCTCACTACACAGAGAGAGAGAAGGCTAGACATCGGATCTCACTACCCAGAGAGAGAGAAGGCTAGACATCGGATCTCACTACCCAGAGAGAGAGAAGGCTAGACATCGGATCTCACTACCCAGAGAGAGAGAGGGCTAGACATCGGATCTCACTACACAGAGAGAAGGCTAGACATCGGATCTCACTACACAGAGAGAGAGAGAGAGAGAGAGGGCTAGACATCGGATCTCACTACACAGAGAGAGGGCTAGACATCGGATCTCACTACACAGAGAGAAGGCTAGACATCGGATCTCACTACACAGAGAGAGGGCTAGACATTGGATCTCACTACACACAGAAAGGGCTAGACATCGGATCACACTACACAGAGAGAGAGAGAGAGAGAGAGAGAGAGAGCTAGACATCGGATCTCACTACACACAGAGAGAGAGAGAGAGAGAGAGAGAGAGAGGGCTAGACATCGGATCTCACTACCCAGAGAGAGAGGGCTAGACATCGGATCTCACTACACAAAGAGAGGGCTAGACATCGAATCTCACTACCCAGAGAGAGAGAGGGCTAGACATCGGATCTCACTACACAGAGAGAGAGGGCTAGACATCGGATCTCACTACACAAAGAGAGGGCTAGACATCGGATCTCACTACACAAAGAGAGGGCTAGACATCGGATCTCACTACACAAAGAGAGGGCTAGACATCGGATCTCACTACACAAAGAGAGGGCTAGACATCGAATCTCACTACCCAGAGAGAGAGGGCTAGACATCGAATCTCACTACCCAGAGAGAGAGGGCTAGACATCGGATCTCACTACACAGAGAGAGAGGGCTAGACATCGAATCTCACTACACAGAGAGAGAGGACTAGACATCGAATCTCACTACACAGAGAGATGACTAGACATCGAATCTCACTACACACAGAGAGAGGGCTAGACATTGAATCTCACTACCCAGAGAGAGAGGGCTAGACATCGAATCTCACTACCCAGAGAGAGAGGGCTAGACATCGAATCTCACTACCCAGAGAGAGAGGGCTAGACATCGAATCTCACTACCCAGAGAGAGGGCTAGACATTGGATCTCACTACCTAAAGAAAGAGGGCTAGACATCGGATCTCACTGCACAGAGAGAGGGAGAGAGAGAGAGAGAGAGAGAGAGAGAGAGGGCTAGACATCGGATCTCACTACCCAGAGAGAGGGCTAGACATCGGATCTCACTACACAGAGAGAGGGCTAGACATCGGATCTCACTACACAGAGAGAAGGCTAGACATCGGATCTCACTACCCAGAGAGAGAGAGGGCTAGACATCGGATCTCACTACACAGAGAGAAGGCTAGACATCGGATCTCACTACACAGAGAGAGGGCTAGACATCGGATCTCACTACACAGAGAGAGGGCTAGACATCGGATCTCACTACACAGAGAGAGAGGGCTAGACATCGGATCTCACTACACAGAGAGAGAGAAGGCTAGACATCGGATCTCACTACCCAGAGAGAGAGAGGGCTAGACATCGGATCTCACTACACAGAGAGAAGGCTAGACATCGGATCTCACTACACAGAGAGAGAGAGAGAGAGAGGGCTAGACATCGGATCTCACTACACAGAGAGAGGGCTAGACATCGGATCTCACTACACAGAGAGAAGGCTAGACATCGGATCTCACTACACAGAGAGAGGGCTAGATATTGGATCTCACTACACACAGAAAGGGCTAGACATCGGATCACACTACACACACAGAGAGAGAGAGAGAGAGAGAGAGAGCTAGACATCGGATCTCACTACACAGAGAGAGAGAGAGAGAGAGAGAGGGCTAGACATCGGATCTCACTACCCAGAGAGAGAGGGCTAGACATCGGATCTCACTACACAAAGAGAGGGCTAGACATCGAATCTCACTACCCAGAGAGAGAGGGCTAGACATCGGATCTCACTACACAGAGAGAGAGGGCTAGACATCGGATCTCACTACACAAAGAGAGGGCTAGACATCGGATCTCACTACACAAAGAGAGGGCTAGACATCGGATCTCACTACACAAAGAGAGGGCTAGACATCGGATCTCACTACACAAAGAGAGGGCTAGACATCGAATCTCACTACCCAGAGAGAGAGGGCTAGACATCGAATCTCACTACCCAGAGAGAGAGGGCTAGACATCGAATCTCACTACCCAGAGAGAGAGGGCTAGACATCGAATCTCACTACCCAGAGAGAGAGGGCTAGACATCGAATCTCACTACCAGAGAGAGAGGGCTAGACATCGAATCTCACTACACAGAGAGAGGACTAGACATCGAATCTCACTACACAGAGAGAGGGCTAGAAATCGGATCTCACTACAAAGAGAGAGGACTAGACATCGAATCTCACTACCCAGAGAGAGGGCTAGACATCGGATCTCACTACCCAGAGAGAGGGCTAGACATCGGATCTCACTACAAAGAGAGAGGACTAGACATCGAATCTCACTACAAAGAGAGAGGACTAGACATCGAATCTCACTACCCAGAGAGAGGGTTAGACATCGGATCTCACTACACAGAGAGAGGGCTAGAAATCGGATCTCACTACAAAGAGAGAGGACTAGACATCGAATCTCACTACCCAGAGAGAGGATTAGACATCGGATCTCACTACCCAGAGAGAGGGCTAGACATCGGATCTCTTTACCCAGAGAGAGGGCTAGACATCGGATCTCACTACCTAAAGAGAGAGAGAGAGAGAGAGAGAGAGAGAGGGCTAGATATCGGATCTCACTACCTAAAGAGAGAGAGAGAGAGAGAGAGAGGGCTAGACATCGGATCTCACTACCTAAAGAGAGAGAGAGAGAGGGCTAGACATCGGATCTCACTACCCAGAGAGAGGGCTAGACATCGGATCTCACTACCTAAAGAGAGAGAGAGAGAGAGAGAGGGCTAGACATCGGATCTCACTACCCAGAGATAGGACTAGACATCGGATCTCACTACCCAGAGAGAGGGCTAGACATCGGATCTCACTACCTAAAGAGAGAGAGAGAGAGAGAGAGGGCTAGATATCGGATCTCACTGCCCAGAGAGAGAGAGAGAGAGAGAGAGAGAGAGCGCTAGACATCAGATCTCACTACCTAAAGAGAGAGGGCTAGACATCGGATCTCACTACCTAAAGAGAGAGAGAGAGAGAGCGCTAGACATCGGATCTCACTACCTAAAGAGAGAGAGAGAGAGAGAGAGAGAGGCTAGATATCGGATCTCACTGCCCAGAGAGAGAGAGAGAGAGAGAGAGCGCTAGACATCGGATCTCACTACCTAAAGAGAGAGGGCTAGACATCGGATCTCACTACCTAAAGAGAGAGGGCTAGACATGGCAACTACCTACCTAATGAGAGAGGGCTAGACATCGGATCTCACTACCTAAAGAGAGAGGGCTAGACATCGGATCTCACTACCTAAAGAGAGAGGGCTAAACATCGGATCTCACTGTCTAAAAAGAGAATGCTAAACATCGGATCTCACTACCTAATGAGAGAGGGCTAGACATCGGATCTCACTAACTAAAGAGAGAGGGCTAGACATCGGATCTCACTACCTAAAGAGAGAGGGCTAGACATCGGATCTCACTACCTAAAGAGAGAGGGCTAGACATCGGTTCTCACTACCCAGAGAGAGAGAGAGAGAGAGAGAGAGAGAGAGAGGGCTAGACATCCGATCTCACTACCTAAAGAGAGAGGCCTAGACATCGGATCTCACTACCCAGATAGAGAGAGAGAGAGAGAGAGAGGGAGGGCTAGACATCGGATCTCAATACCTAAAATGAGAGAGAGAGAGAGAGAGAATGGGGTAGACATCGGATCTCACTACCCAGAGAGAGAGAGAGAGAGAGAGGGCTAGACATCGGATCTCACTACCTAAAGAGAGAGGCCTAGACATCGGATCTCACTACCCAAATAGAGAGAGAGAAGAGAGAGAGAGAGAGAGGGAGGGCTAGACATCGGATCTCACTACTGAAAGAGAGAGAGAGAGAGGGCTAGACATCGGATTTCACTACACAGAGAGAGAGAGAGGGCTAGACATCGGATCTCACTACCTAAAGAGAGAGGGCTAGACATCGGATCTCACTACCCAGAGAGAGAGAGAGAGAGAGGGGGGGGGTTAGACATCGGATCTCACTACCCAGAGAGAGTGAGAGAAAGAGAGAGAGAGAGGACTAGACATCGAATCTCACTACCCAGAGCGAGGGCTGGACATCGGATTTCACTACACAGAGAGAGGGCTAGACATCGGATCTCACTACCCAGAGAGAGGGCTAGACATCGAATCTCACTATCCAGAGAGAGAGCTAGACATCGGATCTCACTACCCAGAGAGAGGGCTAGACATCGAATCTCACTACCCAGAGAGAGGGCTAGACATCGAATCTCACTACACAGAGATAGGACTAGACATCGGATCTCACTACCCAGAGAGAGGGCTAGACATCGAATCTCACTACCCAGAGAGAGGGCTAGACATCGGATCTCACTACACAGAGAGAGGGTTAGACATCGGATCTCACTACCCAGAGAGAGGGCTAGACATCGAATCTCACTACCCAGAGAGAGGGCTAGACATCGAATCTCACTACCCAGAGAGAGGGCTAGACATCGAATCTCACTACACAGAGAGAGGGCTAGACATCGAATCTCACTACCCAGAGAGAGGGCTAGACATCGGATCTCACTACCCAGAGAGAGGGCTAGACATCGAATCTCACTACACAGAGAGAGGGCTAGACATCGGATCTCACTACCCAGAGAGAGGGCTAGACATCGGATCTCACTACCCAGAGAGAGGGCTAGACATCTGATCTCACTACCCAGAGAGAGGGCTAGACATCGAATCTCACTACACAGAGAGAGGACTAGACATCGAATCTCACTATCCAGAGAGAGGGCTAGACATCGGATCTCACTACACAGAGAGAGGGCTAGACATCGGATCTCACTACACAGAGAGAGGGCTAGACATTGGATCTCACTACACACAGAAAGGGCTAGACATCGGATCTCACTACACAGAGAGAGAGAGAAGGCTAGACATCGGATCTCACTACACAGAGAGAGAGAAGGCTAGACATCGGATCTCACTACACAGAGAGAGAGAAGGCTAGACATCGGATCTCACTACCCAGAGAGAGAGAAGGCTAGACATCGGATCTCACTACCCAGAGAGAGAGAAGGCTAGACATCGGATCTCACTACACAGAGAGAAGGCTAGACATCGGATCTCACTACACAGAGAGAGAGAGAGAGAGAGGGCTAGACATCGGATCTCACTACACAGAGAGAGGGCTAGACATCGGATCTCACTACACAGAGAGAAGGCTAGACATCGGATCTCACTACACAGAGAGAGGGCTAGACATTGGATCTCACTACACACAGAAAGGGCTAGACATCGGATCACACTACACAGAGAGAGAGAGAGAGAGAGAGAGCTAGACATCGGATCTCACTACACACACACAGAGAGAGAGAGAGAGAGAGAGAGAGAGAGAGAGGGCTAGACATCGGATCTCACTACCAGAGAGAGAGGGCTAGACATCGGATCTCACTACACAAAGAGAGGGCTAGACATCGAATCTCACTACCCAGAGAGAGGGGCTAGACATCGGATCTCACTACACAAAGAGAGGGCTAGACATCGGATCTCACTACACAAAGAGAGGGCTAGACATCGGATCTCACTACACAAAGAGAGCGCTAGACATCGGATCTCACTACACAAAGAGAGGGCTAGACATCGAATCTCACTACCCAGAGAGAGAGGGCTAGACATCGAATCTCACTACCCAGAGAGAGAGGGCTAGACATCGGATCTCACTACACAGAGAGAGAGGGCTAGACATCGAATCTCACTACACAGAGAGAGAGGACTAGACATCGAATCTCACTACACAGAGAGAGGACTAGACATCGAATCTCACTACACACAGAGAGAGGGCTAGACATTGAATCTCACTACCCAGAGAGAGAGGGCTAGACATCGAATCTCACTACCCAGAGAGAGAGGGCTAGACATCGAATCTCACTACCCAGAGAGAGAGGGCTAGACATCGAATCTCACTACCCAGAGAGAGGGCTAGACATTGGATCTCACTACCTAAAGAAAGAGGGCTAGACATCGGATCTCACTGCACAGAGAGAGGGAGAGAGAGAGAGAGAGAGAGAGAGAGGGCTAGACATCGGATCTCACTACCCAGAGAGAGGGCTAGACATCGGATCTCACTACACAGAGAGAGGGCTAGACATCGGATCTCACTACACAGAGAGAAGGCTAGACATCGGATCTCACTACCCAGAGAGAGAGAGGGCTAGACATCGGATCTCACTACACAGAGAGAGAGCTAGACATCGGATCTCACTATACAGAGAGAGGGCTAGACATCGGATCTCACTACACAGAGAGAGGGCTAGACATCGGATCTCACTACACAGAGAGAGAGGGCTAGACATCGGATCTCACTACACAGAGAGAGAGAAGGCTAGACATCGGATCTCACTACCCAGAGAGAGAGAGGGCTAGACATCGGATCTCACTACACAGAGAGAAGGCTAGACATCGGATCTCACTACACAGAGAGAGAGAGAGAGAGGGCTAGACATCGGATCTCACTACACAGAGAGAGGGCTAGACATCGGATCTCACTACACAGAGAGAAGGCTAGACATCGGATCTCACTACACAGAGAGAGGGCTAGATATTGGATCTCACTACACACAGAAAGGGCTAGACATCGGATCACACTACACAGAGAGAGAGAGAGAGAGAGAGAGAGAGAGAGAGCTAGACATCGGATCTCACTACACAGAGAGAGAGAGAGAGAGAGAGAGAGAGAGGGCTAGACATCGGATCTCATTACCCAGAGAGAGAGGGCTAGACATCGGATCTCACTACACAAAGAGAGGGCTAGACATCGAATCTCACTACCCAGAGAGAGAGGGCTAGACATCGGATCTCACTACACAGAGAGAGAGGGCTAACCATCGGATCTCACTACACAAGAGAGGGCTAGACATCGGATCTCACTACACAAAGAGAGGGCTAGACATCGGATCTCACTACACAAAGAGAGGGCTAGACATCGGATCTCACTACACAAAGAGAGGGCTAGACATCGAATCTCACTACCCAGAGAGAGAGGGCTAGACATCGAATCTCACTACCCAGAGAGAGAGGGCTAGACATCGGATCTCACTACACAGAGAGAGAGGGCTAGACATCGAATCTCACTACACAGAGAGAGAGGACTAGACATCGAATCTCACTACACAGAGAGAGGACTAGACATCGAATCTCACTACACAGAGAGAGAGGGCTAGACATTGAATCTCACTACCCAGAGAGAGAGGGCTAGACATCGAATCTCACTACCCAGAGAGAGAGGGCTAGACATCGAATCTCACTACCCAGAGAGAGAGGGCTAGACATCGAATCTCACTACCCAGAGAGAGAGGGCTAGACATCGAATCTCACTACCCAGAGAGAGAGGGCTAGACATCGAATCTCACTACCCAGAGAGAGAGGGCTAGACATCGAATCTCACTACCAGAGATAGAGGGCTAGACATCGAATCTCACTACACAGAGAGAGGACTAGACATCGAATCTCACTACACAGAGAGAGGGCTAGAAATCGGATCTCACTACAAAGAGAGAGGACTAGACATCGAATCTCACTACCCAGAGAGAGGGCTAGACATCGGATCTCACTACCCAGAGAGAGGGCTAGACATCGGATCTCACTACAAAGAGAGAGGACTAGACATCGAATCTCACTACAAAGAGAGAGGACTAGACATCGAATCTCACTACCCAGAGAGAGGGTTAGACATCGGATCTCACTACACAGAGAGAGGGCTAGAAATCGGATCTCACTACAAAGAGAGAGGACTAGACATCGAATCTCACTACCCAGAGAGAGGATTAGACATCGAATCTCACTACCCAGAGAGAGAGGGCTAGACATCGGATCTCACTACACAAAGAGAGGGCTAGACATCGGATCTCACTACACAAAGAGAGGGCTAGACATCGGATCTCACTACACAAAGAGAGCGCTAGACATCGGATCTCACTACACAAAGAGAGGGCTAGACATCGAATCTCACTACCCAGAGAGAGAGGGCTAGACATCGAATCTCACTACCCAGAGAGAGAGGGCTAGACATCGGATCTCACTACACAGAGAGAGAGGGCTAGACATCGAATCTCACTACACAGAGAGAGAGGACTAGACATCGAATCTCACTACACAGAGAGAGGACTAGACATCGAATCTCACTACACACAGAGAGAGGGCTAGACATTGAATCTCACTACCCAGAGAGAGAGGGCTAGACATCGAATCTCACTACCCAGAGAGAGAGGGCTAGACATCGAATCTCACTACCCAGAGAGAGAGGGCTAGACATCGAATCTCACTACCCAGAGAGAGGGCTAGACATTGGATCTCACTACCTAAAGAAAGAGGGCTAGACATCGGATCTCACTGCACAGAGAGAGGGAGAGAGAGAGAGAGAGAGAGAGGGCTAGACATCGGATCTCACTACCAGAGAGAGGGCTAGACATCGGATCTCACTACACAGAGAGAGGGCTAGACATCGGATCTCACTACACAGAGAGAAGGCTAGACATCGGATCTCACTACCCAGAGAGAGAGAGGGCTAGACATCGGATCTCACTACACAGAGAGAGGGCTAGACATCGGATCTCACTATACAGAGAGAGGGCTAGACATCGGATCTCACTACACAGAGAGAGGGCTAGACATCGGATCTCACTACACAGAGAGAGAGGGCTAGACATCGGATCTCACTACACAGAGAGAGAGAAGGCTAGACATCGGATCTCACTACCCAGAGAGAGAGAGGGCTAGACATCGGATCTCACTACACAGAGAGAAGGCTAGACATCGGATCTCACTACACAGAGAGAGAGAGAGAGAGGGCTAGACATCGGATCTCACTACACAGAGAGAGGGCTAGACATCGGATCTCACTACACAGAGAGAAGGCTAGACATCGGATCTCACTACACAGAGAGAGGGCTAGATATTGGATCTCACTACACACAGAAAGGGCTAGACATCGGATCACACTACACAGAGAGAGAGAGAGAGAGAGAGAGAGAGAGAGCTAGACATCGGATCTCACTACACAGAGAGAGAGAGAGAGAGAGAGAGAGAGAGAGGGCTAGACATCGGATCTCATTACCCAGAGAGAGAGGGCTAGACATCGGATCTCACTACACAAAGAGAGGGCTAGACATCGAATCTCACTACCCAGAGAGAGAGGCTAGACATCGGATCTCACTACACAGAGAGAGAGGGCTAACCATCGGATCTCACTACACAAAGAGAGGGCTAGACATCGGATCTCACTACACAAAGAGAGGGCTAGACATCGGATCTCACTACACAAAGAGAGGGCTAGACATCGGATCTCACTACACAAAGAGAGGGCTAGACATCGAATCTCACTACCCAGAGAGAGAGGGCTAGACATCGAATCTCACTACCCAGAGAGAGAGGCTAGACATCGGATCTCACTACACAGAGAGAGAGGGCTAGACATCGAATCTCACTACACAGAGAGAGAGGACTAGACATCGAATCTCACTACACAGAGAGAGGACTAGACATCGAATCTCACTACACAGAGAGAGAGGGCTAGACATTGAATCTCACTACCCAGAGAGAGAGGGCTAGACATCGAATCTCACTACCCAGAGAGAGAGGGCTAGACATCGAATCTCACTACCCAGAGAGAGAGGGCTAGACATCGAATCTCACTACCCAGAGAGAGAGGGCTAGACATCGAATCTCACTACCCAGAGAGAGAGGGCTAGACATCGAATCTCACTACCCAGAGAGAGAGGGCTAGACATCGAATCTCACTACCAGAGATAGAGGGCTAGACATCGAATCTCACTACACAGAGAGAGGACTAGACATCGAATCTCACTACACAGAGAGAGGGCTAGAAATCGGATCTCACTACAAAGAGAGAGGACTAGACATCGAATCTCACTACCCAGAGAGAGGGCTAGACATCGGATCTCACTACCCAGAGAGAGGGCTAGACATCGGATCTCACTACAAAGAGAGAGGACTAGACATCGAATCTCACTACAAAGAGAGAGGACTAGACATCGAATCTCACTACCCAGAGAGAGGGTTAGACATCGGATCTCACTACACAGAGAGAGGGCTAGAAATCGGATCTCACTACAAAGAGAGAGGACTAGACATCGAATCTCACTACCCAGAGAGAGGATTAGACATCGGATCTCACTACCAGAGAGAGGGCTAGACATCGGATCTCTTTACCCAGAGAGAGGGCTAGACATCGGATCTCACTACCTAAAGAGAGAGAGAGAGAGAGAGAGGAGAGAGAGAGAGGGGCTAGATATCGGATCTCACTACCTAAAGAGAGAGAGAGAGAGAGAGAGAGAGAGAGGGCTAGACATCGGATCTCACTACCTAAAGAGAGAGAGAGAGAGAGGGCTAGACATCGGATCTCACTACCCAGAGAGAGGGCTAGACATCGGATCTCACTACCTAAAGAGAGAGAGAGAGAGAGAGGGCTAGACATCGGATCTCACTACCCAGAGATAGGACTAGACATCGGATCTCACTACCCAGAGAGAGGGCTAGACATCGGATCTCAACTACCTAAAGAGAGAGAGAGAGAGAGAGGGCTAGATATCGGATCTCACTGCCAGAGAGAGAGAGAGAGAGAGAGAGAGAGCGCTAGACATCAGATCTCACTACCTAAAGAGAGAGGGCTAGACATCGGATCTCACTACCTAAAGAGAGAGAGAGAGAGAGAGAGAGCTAGACATCGGATCTCACTACCTAAAGAGAGAGAGAGAGAGAGAGAGAGGCTAGATATCGGATCTCACTGCCCAGAGAGAGAGAGAGAGAGAGCGCTAGACATCGGATCTCACTACCTAAAGAGAGAGGGCTAGACATCGGATCTCACTACCTAAAGAGAGAGGGCTAGACATGGCAACTACCTACCTAATGAGAGAGGGCTAGACATCGATCTCACTACCTAAAGAGAGAGGGCTAGACATCGGATCTCACTACCTAAAGAGAGAGGGCTAAACATCGGATCTCACTGTCTAAAAAGAGAATGCTAAACATCGGATCTCACTACCTAATGAGAGAGGGCTAGACATCGGATCTCACTAACTAAAGAGAGAGGGCTAGACATCGGATCTCACTACCTAAAGAGAGAGGCCTAGACATCGGATCTCACTACCCAAATAGAGAGAGAGAGAGAGAGAGAGGGAGGGCTAGACATCGGATCTCACTACTGAAAGAGAGAGAGAGAGAGGGCTAGACATCGGATTTCACTACACAGAGAGAGAGAGAGGGCTAGACATCGGATCTCACTACCTAAAGAGAGAGAGCTAGACATCGGATCTCACTACCCAGAGAGAGAGAGAGAGAGAGGGGGGGGTTAGACATCGGATCTCACTACCCAGAGAGAGTGAGAGAAAGAGAGAGAGAGAGGACTAGACATCGAATCTCACTACCCAGAGCGAGGGCTGGACATCGGATTTCACTACACAGAGAGAGGGCTAGACATCGGATCTCACTACCCAGAGAGAGGGCTAGACATCGAATCTCACTATCCAGAGAGAGAGCTAGACATCGATCTCACTACCCAGAGAGAGGGCTAGACATCGAATCTCACTACCAGAGAGAGGGCTAGACATCGAATCTCACTACACAGAGATAGGACTAGACATCGGATCTCACTACCCAGAGAGAGGGCTAGACATCGAATCTCACTACCCAGAGAGAGGGCTAGACATCGGATCTCACTACACAGAGAGAGGGTTAGACATCGGATCTCACTACCCAGAGAGAGGGCTAGACATCGAATCTCACTACCCAGAGAGAGGGCTAGACATCGAATCTCACTACCCAGAGAGAGGGCTAGACATCGAATCTCACTACACAGAGAGAGGGCTAGACATCGAATCTCACTACCCAGAGAGAGGGCTAGACATCGAATCTCACTACCCAGAGAGAGGGCTAGACATCGAATCTCACTACACAGAGAGAGGGCTAGACATCGGATCTCACTACCCAGAGAGAGGGCTAGACATCGGATCTCACTACCCAGAGAGAGGGCTAGACATCTGATCTCACTACCCAGAGAGAGGGCTAGACATCGAATCTCACTACACAGAGAGAGGACTAGACATCGAATCTCACTATCCAGAGAGAGGGCTAGACATCGGATCTCACTACACAGAGATAGGACTAGACATCGGATCTCACTACCCAGAGAGAGGGCTAGACATCGGATCTCACTACCTAAAGAGAGAGGGCTAGACATCGGATCTCACTACCTAAAGAGAGAGAGAGAGAGAGAGAGAGAGGGGGGGGCTAGATATCGGATCTCACTGCCCAGAGAGAGAGAGAGAGAGAGAGAGCGCTAGGATCTCACTACCTAAAGAGAGAGGGCTAGACATCGGATCTCACTACCTAAAGAGAGAGGGCTAGACATGGGATCTACCTACCTAATGAGAGAGGCTAGACATCGGATCTCACTACCTAAAGAAAGAGGGCTAGACATCGGATCTCACTACCTAAAGAGAGAGGGCTAGACATCGGATCTCACTACCTAAAGAGAGAGGGCTAAACATCGGATCTCACTGTCTAAAGAGAGAATGCTAAACATCGGATCTCACTACCAAAGAGAGAGGGCTAAGCATCGGATCTCACTACCTAAAGAGACAGGGCTAGACATCGGATCTCACTACCTAAAGAGAGAGGGCTAGACATCGGATCTCACTACCTAAAGAGAGAGGACTAGACATCGGATCTCACTACCTAAAGAGAGAGGGCTAACATCGGATCTCACTACCTAAAGAGAGAGGGCTAGACATCGGATCTCACTACCTAAAGAGAGAGGGCTAGACATCGGATCTCACTACCTAAAGAGAGAGGGCTAGACATCGGATCTCACTACCTAAAGAGAGAGGGCTAGACATCGATCTCACTACCCAGAGAGAGAGAGAGAGAGAGAGAGAGAGAGAGGGCTAGACATCCGATCTCACTACCTAAAGAGAGAGGCCTAGACATCGATCTCAATACCTAAAATGAGAGAGAGAGAGAATGGGGTAGACATCGGATCTCACTACCCAGATAGAGAGAGAGAGAGAGAGAGGGAGGGAGGGCTAGACATCGGATCTCACTACAGAAAGAGAGAGAGAGAGGGCTAGACATCGGATTTCACTACCCAGAGAGAGAGAGGGCTAGACATCGGATCTCACTACAGAAAGAGAGAGAGAGAGAGAGGGCTAGACATCGGATCTCACTACAGAAAGAGAGAGAGAGAGGGCTAGACATCGGATCTCACTACGTAAAGAGAGAGGCCTAGACATCGGATCTCACTATCCAGATAGAGAGAGAGAGAGAGAGAGGGAGGGCTAGACGTCGGATCTCACTACAGAAAGAGAGAGAGAGAGGGCTAGACATCGGATCTCACTACCTAAAGAGAGAGGGCTAGACATCGGATCTCACTACCCAGAGAGAGAGAGAGAGAGAGAGGCTAGACATCGAATCTCACTACCCAGAGAGAGAGAGAGAGCTAGACATCGAATCTCACTACCCAGAGAGAGAGAGAGGGAGAGAGAGAGCTAGACATCGAATCTCACTACCCAGAGAGAGAGAGAGAGAGAGAGGCCTAGACATCGAATCTCACTACCCAGAGAGAGAGAGAGAGAGCTAGACATCGAATCTCACTACCCAGAGAGAGAGAGAGAGAGAGGGCTAGACATCGAATCTCACTACCCAGAGAGAGAGAGAGAGAGGCCTAGACATCGAATCTCACTACCCAGATAGAGAGAGAGAGAGAGAGAGAGAGAGAGAGAGAGAGGGCTAGACATCGAATCTCACTACCCAGATAGAGAGAGAGAGAGAGAGAGGCCTAGACATCGAATCTCACTACCTAGATAGAGAGAGAGAGAGAGGCCTAGACATCGAATCTCACTACCCAGAGAGAGAGAGAGAGAGAGAGAGCTAGACATCGAATCTCACTACCCAGAGAGAGAGAGAGAGAGAGAGAGAGAGAGCTAGACATCGAATCTCACTACCCAGAGAGAGAGAGAGAGAGGCCTAGACATCGAATCTCACTACCCAGAGAGAGAGAGAGAGAGAGCTAGACATCGAATCTCACTACCCAGAGAGAGAGAGAGAGAGAGAGAGGGCTAGACATCGAATCTCACTACCCAGAGAGAGAGAGAGAGAGGCCTAGACATCGAATCTCACTACCCAGATAGAGAGAGAGAGAGAGAGAGAGAGAGGGCTAGACATCGAATCTCACTACCCAGATAGAGAGAGAGAGAGAGAGGCCTAGACATCGAATCTCACTACCCAGATAGAGAGAGAGAGCTAGACATCGAATCTCACTACCCAGAGAGAGAGAGAGAGAGAGGCCTAAACATCGGATCTCACTACCCAGATAGAGAGAGAGAGAGAGAGAGAGAGAGGGCTAGACATCGAATCTCACTACCCAGAGAGAGAGAGAGAGAGAGAGAGAGAGGCCTAGACATCGGATCTCACTACCCAGATAGAGAGAGAGCTAGACATCGGATCTCACTACTGAAAGAGAGAGAGAAAGAGAGCTAGACATCGAATCTCACTACCCAGAGAGATCCGCGGAAGGTAACGTCATAAAGACACAACCGATCAATTCATCATATTTTTTTTTATACCACCACCGCTTCTGGTGTGCTTAGATCGTGGATCCTCTCAGTTAATCATAACACCAACCAATCATGCTCTTGCTGGTCATTATTCACAGCAGATGTTGTCTACCAACCCCGTCAAATACTGTCTGTTGTGTCCACAAATGTCCACCCCGTCAAATACTGTCTGTTGTGTCCACAAATGTCCACCCCGTCAAATACTGTCTGTTGTGTCCACAAATGTCCACCCCGTCAAATACTGTCTGTTGTGTCCACAAATGCCCACCCCGTCAAATACTGTCTGTTGTGTCCACAAATGTCCACCCCGTCAAATACTGTCTGTTGTGTCCACAAATGTCCACCCCGTCAAATACTGTCTGTTGTGTCCACAAATGTCCACCCCGTCAAATACTGTCTGTTGTGTCCACAAATGTCCACCCCGTCAAATACTGTCTGTTGTGTCCACAAATGCCCACCCCGTCAAATACTGTCTGTTGTGTCCACAAATGTCCACCCCGTCAAATACTGTCTGTTGTGTCCACAAATGTCCACCCCGTCAAATACTGTCTGTTGTGTCCACAAATGTCCACCCCGTCAATACTGTCTGTTGTGTCCACAAATGTCCACCCCGTCAAATACTGTCTGTTGTGTCCACAAATGCCCACCCCGTCAAATACTGTCTGTTGTGTCCACAAATGTCCACCCCGTCAAATACTGTCTGTTGTGTCCACAAATGTCCACCCCGTCAAATACTGTCTGTTGTGTCCACAAATGTTTCTAAGAGGTAATTGAGAAAAATATTGTTCTGGACAAGCGGGAGTTTTCGGCAATGAGATGACCGACAGGTGGGCGGGGTGTGTTATTGCGCTGAATACCTTAAAACTGGACACGCGTCACAGGATGGAGGGCTTCAGATGGACACGCATCACATTAGGAGGGCTTCAGATGGACACGCATCACATTAGGAGGGCTTCAGATGGACACGCATCACATTGGAGGGCTTCAGATGGACACGCATCACATTAGGAGGGCTTCAGATGGACACGCATCACATTGGGAGGGCTTCAGATGGACACGCATCACATTAGGAGGGCTTCAGATGGACACGCGTCACATTAGGAGGGCTTCAGATGGACACGCATCACAGGATGGGAGGGCTTCAGATGGACACGCATCACATTGGGAGGGCTTCAGATGGACACGCATCACAGGATGGGGTCAAGGAAGATGTGGATAACCCATACGTTAAAGGAATGATGGAACAGGGCGCTAGGAGGGGAGACTGTGGGAACAGGGCGCTGGGAGGGGAGACTGTGGGAACAGGGCGCTGGGAGGGGAGACTGTGGGAACAGGGCGCTAGGAGGGAGACTGTGGGAACAGGGCGCTAGGAGGGGGAGATTGTGGGAACATGGCGCTAGGAGGGGGAGATTGTGGGAACAGGGCGCTAGGAGGGGAGACTGTGGGAACAGGGCGCTAGGAGGGGGAGATTGTGGGAACAGGGCGCTAGGAGGGGAGACTGTGGGAACAGGGCGCTAGGAGGGGAGATTGTGGGAACAGGGCGCTAGGAGCGGAGACTGTGGGAACAGGGCGCTAGGAGGGGGAGATTGTGGGAACAGGGCGCTAGGAGGGGAGACTGTGGGAACAGGGCGCTAGGAGGGGAGACTGTGGGAACAGGGCGCTAGGAGGGGAGACTGTGGGAACAGGGCGCTAGGAGGGGAGATTGTGGGAACAGGGCGCTAGGAGAGGAGACTGTGGGTACAGGGCGCTAGGAGGGGAGACTGGGAACAGGGCGCTAGGAGGGGAGACTGTGGGAACAGGGCGCTAGGAGGGGAGACTGTGGGAACAGGGCGCTAGGAGGGAGATTGTGGGAACAGGGCGCTAGGAGGGGAGACTGTGGGAACAGGGCGCTAGGAGGGGAGACTGTGGGAACAGGGCGCTGGGAGGGGAGACTGTGGGAACAGGGCGCTAGGAGGGGAGACTGTGGGAACAGGGCGCTAGGAGGGGAGACTGTGGGAACAGGGCGCTAGGAGGGGGAGATTGTGGGAACAGGGCGCTAGGAGGGGAGACTGTGGAAACAGGGCGCTAGGAGGGGAGACTGGGAACAGGGCGCTAGGAGGGGAGACTGTGGGAACAGGGCGCTAGGAGGGGAGACTGTGGGAACAGGGCGCTAGGAGGGGAGATTGTGGGAACAGGGCGCTAGGAGGGGAGACTGTGGGAACAGGGCGCTAGGAGGGGAGACTGTGGGAACAGGGCGCTGGGAGGGGAGACTGTGGGAACAGGGCGCTAGGAGGGGAGACTGTGGGAACAGGGCGCTAGGAGGGAGACTGTGGGAACAGGGCGCTAGGAGGGGAGACTGGGAACAGGGCGCTAGGAGGGGAAACTGTGGGAACAGGGCGCTAGGAGGGGAGACTGTGGGAACAGGGCGCTAGGAGGGGAGACTGTGGGAACAGGGCGCTGGGAGGGGAGACTGTGGGAACAGGGCGCTAGGAGGGGAGACTGTGGGAACAGGGCGCTAGGAGGGGAGACTGTGGGAACAGGGCGCTAGGAGGGGGAGATTGTGGGAACAGGGCGCTAGGAGGGGAGACTGTGGGAACAGGGCGCTAGGAGGGGAGACTGGGAACAGGGCGCTAGGAGGGGAGACTGTGGGAACAGGGCGCTAGGAGGGGAGACTGTGGGAACAGGGCGCTAGGAGGGGAGATTGTGGGAACAGGGCGCTAGGAGGGGAGACTGTGGGAACAGGGCGCTAGGAGGGGAGACTGTGGGAACAGGGCGCTGGGAGGGGAGACTGTGGGAACAGGGCGCTAGGAGGGGAGACTGTGGGAACAGGGCGCTAGGAGGGGAGACTGTGGGAACAGGGCGCTTGGAGGGGAGACTGGGAACAGGGCGCTAGGAGGGGAGACTGTGGGAACAGGGCGCTAGGAGGGGAGACTGTGGGAACAGGGCGCTAGGAGGGGAGACTATGGCAACAGTGCGCTAGGAGGGGAGACTGGGAACAGGGCGCTAGGAGGAGAGACTGGGAACAGGGCGCTAGGAGGGGAGACTGGGAACAGGGCGCTAGGAGGGGAGACTGTGGGAACAGGGCGCTAGGAGGGGAGACTGGGAACAGGGCGCTAGGAGGGGAGACTGTGGGAACAGGGCGCTAGGAGGGGAGACTGGGAACAGCAATCTCAGTGACAAAGGTCGCAACACGTTCAATCAATGCAGGACAGGGACAATTAGTAGACGAGGACGTTCAATCAATGCAGGACAGGGACAATTAGTATACGAGGACGTTCAGTCAATGCAGGACAGGGACAATTAGTAGACGAGGACGTTCAATCAATGCAGGACAGGGACAATCAGTAGACGAGGACGTTCAATCAATGCAGGACAGGGACAATCAGTAGACGAGGACGTTCAATCAATGCAGGACAGGGACAATCGGTAGATGAGGACGTTCAATCAATGCAGGACAGGGAGAATTAGTAGACGAACACATTCAATCAATGCAGGACAGGAACAATCGGTAGGCGAGGACGTTCAATCAATGCAGGACAGGGACAATCGGTAGACGAACACTTCGATGGTTGCTGGAACGGGCAACAGAGCGGATATGGGAATGACCCGACTGCGATGACGTCAGTCCGAACTAAAGACTGAATACTAATTAAGAAGTTTGTCACAGAGATACCAGGCCTAAATATTAATGGAGAGATAATCAATAACCTAAAATTTACTGATGATACTGTAATGCTTGTTTTTATTTGTATTACTTATTATTGCTTGTCTTACTTATTTCAATCCCTAAAGATCTACAACAATTACTCAATAAAATAAACATGATAAGCAACAAATATAGATTAGATATGAATATCAAAAAGACTAAAACTATAATCATAAACAAAGAAAATACTCAAAACTCACAAGTGGATATCAAAGTTGAAGGAATAGACCTGAAGACAGTCCAGAGCTACAACTACCTTGGACATACTATAACCAATGATGGAAAATGTACAACTGAAATAAACAAAAGAATAGGGATGGCAAAAAGTAATATTTTAATGTCATGAAAAATATACTAACATCAAAACAAATAACACCAGGGATAAAACTAAGAATAGCAAAATAGCATAGCTTTTCAACATTCCTGTATAGTTCAGAAACATGGGCATTAGACAAGAAAACAGAACAGAAAATTGAAGCCTTTGAAATCTGGATATATAGAAGAATAGGTAGAATTGGATGGAAGGAAAAGAAAACAAATGATGAAGTCTTAAAACAACTAAAAATGAAAAGAGAACTACTAAGCACAATTCAAACAAGACAAATGCGATTTTTGGGGCATGTTAAAAGACACAACAGCCTACTAAAAGTAATATTGGAAGGGAAAATACAAGGTAAAAGAGGCAGAGGCAGACCAAGACTAACATGGAAAAGTAACATCAGAAGTGGGACAAGTCAGCCTATGTCAACCTGCACTATCAACTCAAGTGACAGAGCGGAATGGCGCTCCATGGTAGCCAACCTAAATGCAGAGACGACAATCAATCATGATGATTGTACCATATACTTATTAACCGAATGTCTTAGTGTAAAGATTGCATCAGGGCACCTTCTATTTTGTTTGTGTGTACACCATTTGTTATTTTGCCAACTGTGATTGTATATTTCATGTAAATCTCGTTTATGTTATCTGAACGTGTATCTTGCCAACATGGCGTCCTGTGTTCGTGCATCTCTTTGTCTACATTTGTGTACATAGATGTTAATAATTGTTACTTATGGATCAGGAAGTGTTAACAATTGTTACTTATTGATTAGGAAATGTTAACAATTGTTACTTACGGATCAGGAAATGTTAACAATTGTTGCTTATGGATCAGGAAATGTTAACAATTGTTACTTACGGATCAGGAAATGTTAACAATTGTTGCTTATGGATCAGGAAATGTTAACAATTGTTACTTACGGATCAGGAAATGTTAACAATTGTTACTTACGGATCAGGAAATGTTAACAATTGTTGCTTATGGATCAGGAAGTGTTAACAATTGTTGCTTATGGATCAGGAAGTGTTAACAATTGTTACTTATGGATCAGGAAGTGTTAACAATTGTTAGTTATGGATCAGGAAGTGTTAACAATTGTTACTTATGGATCAGGAAGTGTAAACAATTGTTACTTATGGATCAGGAAGTGTTAACAATTGTTACTTATGGATCAGGAAGGGTTAACAATTGTTAGTTATGGATCAGGAAGTGTTAACAATTGTTAGTTATGGATCAGGAAGTGTTAACAATTGTTAGTTATGGATCAGGAAATGTAAGAATATGACGTGATCAACAAATGGGTTGAAGTGTACCCCTGTTATAGCATATTTCCTATCATCATCATTATGTGTCATACCGGTTGGCGTAGGCGATCATGTCCTTCCACAATTTTCTATCTACAGTGCATCGATTCAGTTAAGTTTTTGACTATTTTCCATGCCATGACACCATGCTATCTAGTATCTTCTCTCTTTGTCGTTCGCGATCTCTTCCCTGTATTTTGCCAGTTGTAACCAAGTATTCCAACTTTTCTCTTCTCATGATGTGCCCAAAAACTGACGATTCTTTCTGATGTTTTTTAAGAGCTCCCTTTTTTTAGTTGGCCTCCTTGAGAATTTCCTCATCGATCTTATTAGCCGTACAGTGAACTCTCAACATTCTTCTGAGAAATTCCATCTCGGTGGCCTCTAATCGTCTTTTCACTTGTTTTTCTAAACGCTTGCAAAACATGGACAGTTAAAAAGAGCTCCAGACGAAAATACAGGCTATAACAATGAGATTTGATTTTAAGGTTTTGGGCATTGCTTATTGAGATCAATTATAGACCCACAACTAAGCGATGCTTAGATGGGCTTCAGGAGGAACAGAGGTTGCACAGATGCCCTATTTATCATAAAACAACTAGCGGAGAAAACTATAGAGCATAATAAAACACTGTATACAGCTTTTATTGACCAAGAAAAGGCGTTCGATGGGGTGGACAGGAACAACTGTGGTCCGTATTGCTCTTGTACGGCGTGAGTCACCACCTGAGTCACCTTTTCTCGCTTTCATTCCCGTAAATTAGATTGGACACCGCCTTCTGGTGCCTCAAGGGCTCTCGACTTATACACACAGGTTACTCTTCGTGAGATCGAGCAACTCCCCATTCGCCGGGTACCTCGTTCCAACTTAACTCTTCGTGAGATCGAGCAACTCCCCATTCGCCGGGTACCTCGTTCCAACTTAACTCTTCGTGAGATCGAGCAACTCCCCATTCGCCGGGTACCTCGTTCCAATTTAACTCCCGCCGAATTTCGAGCCCTCTCCAATCTCCGTAATCGGGAGGATATCGTCATTAAACCAGCTGATAAGGGAGGAGCTGTGGTAGTCTGGCGTAAAGACTTATACATCCAAGAAGGCGTCAAACAATTATCTGACACCACGTTCTATAAACCTTGCCCTAGTGATTCCACTACTATCAACAATGAGAAGGTTCGCTCAACCATCAAACAGCTTATCAACGATAAATCCCTTCCTCCTAGCGCGTCCCGTCTCATCATCCCAGACAGTGCTCTAGACAAACCTTCCTTCTACATGCTTCCTAAAATCCACAAGCCTAATAACCCTGGTCGCCCCATTGTTTCAGCATGTAGTTGTCCTACAGAACATATATCCGACTATCTCGACAGCATTTTCCAACCCATAGTGACATCCCTTCCCACCTACGTCAAGGACACTAATCATGCTCTCACTATCTTCTCTTCTCTTTCCCTTACCCCGGAACGCTCGTACTGACTTTTCGTCCTGGACGTATGCTCTCTGTATACCTCTATCCCTCATGCTGATGGCCTTATAGCTCTTAAATTCTTTCTTGACCAAAGAAAACATCCATCCGTGGATACTTCTACTCTCCTCCGTCTCACTGAACTTGTGTTCTCAACCTTAATACTTTCGAATTCAATGGCCAATTCTATGACCAGGTCAGTGGTGTAGCAATGGGAACCAAGATGGGTCCTAGTTATGCTTGCCTGTTCATGGGTTATCTTGAACATCAAATACTGAATTCATACCGTGGTCCCCTTCCCCTTAAATACCTCCGGTACATCGATGATGTCTTTGGACTGACTGACTTGCCGGAAGATGACATCTCCAGGTTCATCGATTACATTGGTAACTTTCATAAATCCATCCAAATTACATCTTATATCTCTACCTCGTCCGTCACTTTTCTTGATCTGGTCGTCTCCCTTGGTACCTCCAGCCTCCACACTTCCGTCTTCTATAAACCCACGGACGCCCACTGTTATCTTCTCTACACCTCGTCTCCCTTGGTACCTCCAGCCTCCACACTTCCGTCTTCTATAAACCCACGGACGCCCACTGTTATCTTCTCTACACCTCGTCTCCCTTGGTACCTCCAGCCTCCACACTTCCGTCTTCTATAAACCCACGGACGCCCACTGTTATCTTCTCTACACCTCGTCTCCCTTGGCACCTCCAGCCTCCACACTTCCGTCTTCTATAAACCCACGGACACCCACTGTTATCTTCTCTACACCTCGTCTCCCTTGGTACCTCCAGCCTCCACACTTCCGTCTTCTATAAACCCACGGACGTCCACTGTTATCTTCTCTACACCTCGTCTCATCCATCTCACTGTTATCTTCTCTACACCTCGTCTCATCCATCCCACTGTTATCTTCTCTACACCTCGTCTCATCCATCCCACTGTTATCTTCTCTACACCTCGTCTCATCCATCCCACTGTTATCTTCTCTACACCTCGTCTCATCCATCCCACTGTTATCTTCTCTACACCTCGTCTCATCCATCCCACTGTTATCTTCTCTACACCTCGTCTCATCCATCCCACTGTTATCTTCTCTACACCTCGTCTCATCCATCCCACTGTTATCTTCTCTACACCTCGTCCTATCCATCCCACTGTTATCTTCTCTACACCTCGTCTCATCCATCCCACTGTTATCTTCTCTACACCTCGTCTCATCCATCCCACTGTTATCTTCTCTACACCTCGTCTCATCCATCCCACTGTTATCTTCTCTACACCTCGTCCTATCCATCCCACTGTTATCTTCTCTACACCTCGTCTCATCCATCCCACTGTTATCTTCTCTACACCTCGTCCTATCCATCCCACTGTTATCTTCTCTACACCTCGTCTCATCCATCCCACTGTTATCTTCTCTACACCTCGTCCTATCCATCCCACTGTTATCTTCTCTACACCTCGTCTCATCCATCCCACTGTTATCTTCTCTACACCTCGTCTCATCCATCTCACTGTTATCTTCTCTACACCTCGTCCTATCCATCCCACTGTTATCTTCTCTACACCTCGTCTCATCCATCTCACTGTTATCTTCTCTACACCTCGTCTCATCCATCCCACTGTTATCTTCTCTACACCTCGTCTCATCCATCCCACTGTTATCTTCTCTACACCTCGTCTCATCCATCCCACTGTTATCTTCTCTACACCTCGTCTCATCCATCTCACTGTTATCTTCTCTACACCTCGTCTCATCCATCTCACTGTTATCTTCTCTACACCTCGTCTCATCCATCTCACTGTTATCTTCTCTACACCTCGTCTCATCCATCTCACTGCAGAGATTCCATTCCATATTCTCAATTATTACGACTTCGTCGTATCTGCCAGGAAGATCACGATTTTCTCCAACAGGCCCACCTGATGTTAAGTTTCTTTAGGCGTCGTCTCTATCCTGATTCGGTTCTCCAATCTGCCTTTAAGAGAGCTCTCGATATTCCCCGTTCGGCGGCACTCACCCCATCCACCCGCCGTTCCTCTGATAGGACCATATTTACCCTCACCTACCACCCCCATAACTTGGCTGCGGTGAGGATCCTTAACCGGTATCGCTCCATTCTCCACTCAGATCCTACTACCCGCCTACTTTTCAGTGATCCTCCATTGGTCGCCTTCAAACGTGACAAGAGTCTGAGAGACATTCTTGTCACTAGCCGCCTCCCCCGCTCAAACCACAAACACCTTGGTACTGTTCCTTGTGGACGTCGGGTTTGCAGAACTTGTGACTACGTGCTTTGCACCGATTCGGTCTTATTCCCTAATAAGCGATTCGACATCAAGGAGAGGTTCACTTGTGTGTCGCGGAATATCATCTACACCATAATATGCAAGCACTGCCAGATGACGTATGTGGGTGAAAGTGGACGACACTTGAGTGAAAGATTTTGTGAGCATCTTCGTGATGTTGAGCAAAAGACTGGCAGCCCGGTATCTGCCCATTTCAACTCCCCTGGACATAGTGGTAAACTCGACATGCAAGTTACCGGCATTGTCTCATGTCACTCTAGCAATCGCAGCAGGTTCGCCCTTGAGAATCGCCTTATTGCCCAATTGGGTTCGCTGTCCCCCCAAGGTATGAATATATCACTCTCATACTCATAGGACACCCACTACATATTTCATACCTCCATGCGCTACTTAATCTGTATATTTGGATACATTTGTCTGCACATGTATTGGCACATTTGGGCTCCTTTTGGTTTTTCTTTTGTGGGCCTTGCGGCTATATATGTGCCGATTTATGCTTTTACGCATGCATTGTTACATACACATACTTATGTTTACACATCGGTTCGGGTTGTATACACAGAGTTAGACGTGCATAGTTTACACATATCCTGTACCCACCTCCCATATTTTTAGAACCCTTCCTTTCCGTCTTCTCACCTGACTTCCTGGTCAGAGAGATTTATATCGGCCCTGTCGTATCAATTCAGTCCATTTCGAGACTGACCCAGCTCAGGAACACAGGGAAGTGACCAATTTATTTTTCCTCTCTTTAGTATCTAGCATATTATCGCCATGTAGTTAGATTTGTTTATATATCGTTATATATATTTTTTGTGTTTGTTGTTCGTCCAGATGAAGGCCTACTTGGCCGAAACGTCGACTTTTGTTTCGTCCATTACCACGTAAAGCTGTCACCATACCACTTTTCTTCTTTTTTTTTTTTAGTATCGCCATTATCATCAGCTTTACAGCAGCTTCGCATCTCTACGCATCTTGGTGCATCTTGATGCCTTTACCTCTCGAGTCACCACCTAGTAGAGATATGCAAGAGCCTCTATGAAAGTAGTCGCACTACAGTAAGATCTTCAGCAGGCTACTCTAAACACTTCACCATTAACTCCGGAGTAAGACTAGTCTGCGTGCTTTCCCCTTTACCTTTCATCACATATATGGACAATATATGCAAATTAGCATGTCCAATCCAAGGAAATATACCAACACGGATGACAACAAACGATAACACAAAATAGAACGAAATATACGTACCAGAAAACAGCAGAAGAGAGGAAGAAATAAATGAAATACTATTTGCAGACGACCAAGTTCTGATACATGAAACAACTGAGGACCTGCAAGAACATATCAACAGGTTAAACAACACTTGTAAACAATACAACATGAAGATCAACATAAACAAAACCAAAGTAATGGAAATAGCGAGAAAGAAAGGAAAACTAAACAACATAATAGATAATACAACTCTTAAGCAAGTAGACAATTTTAAATATCTGGGTAGCACGTTAACACAAGACAATAACCAAGAGACAGAGATAGATATAAGGTGTAACAAAGCAAGCCAAGTTATAGGCCAAGTATCAACACTATTGAAAAACAAAGCAATAACTACGGAAGCAAAAAGGGCAATATACAAATCAATTTTTCTACCAACTCTGTGCTATCAGTGCCAGAATTGGACGCTGGACTCTAGAACAATAAGAAAGATAACGACCACCGAAATGAAATGTGTCAGAAGAATGGCAGGAAACAGCTTAAGGGACAGAGTAAGAAACACTGACCTGAGGAAGAAACTCGAAATTGAACCAGCCATCGAATACATAAAGAAACAACAGATAAATTGGTTCGGCCACATAACAAGACAAAAAGAACTAACAATGACTCAAAGAGCCTTAAATAAACGCTACGAAAACGCCAGATTAAGAGGAAGACCGAGAAAGAGATGGATAAAGGGAATACTAGAGTCACTAGGAGGAATAACATCAGAAGAGGCCAACAGAAGAGCAACGAATCACAGATTGTATCTCCCCTCAACGCCAACGGCAACAGAGGAAGGAAAGAAGAGGAAGAAGGGCATTGCTTATTGAGATCGTATCTCAAAGGAAAATGTTCGCTACAAGATACAAGATACAAGATACAAGATACAAGATACAACAAGATATCGGAGAACAAGATGGAACTTGACTATTGTGAAGAAATGCAACATGAAATAGTCTAGGTGAAATGAAAATAAAAGAAAAGAAAAATGTGGTATGGCCACAACTTTACGTTGGTGCTCTGTAGGTCTTCAGCTGGAACATCGAACACAACACACACACAAAAATATGTAAGTGAGTGTACTAAAACATAATGGTTAAAAAAAAAAAAAGTAAAGAGCCCCGTCACGCCAAGTGGCGTATAGGGAATATGGTGTTAGTGACCATAATTTTTACAGACCTTCGGCACGTGATTTTTGGGGTAATGTGGTCGGTATTACGCTAGTGCCGCTTTACTTTCTCAGAAATCAGAATACCAGAAAAATATCCGGTACCCATTTAAGGCTGGGTGAACCCGTAATCCGTCGATCAGGATCGAATCCGATCTTTTGTCCTTAGTAGTCCAGTTCGCTAACCAGCGAGCTATCGTTTCCCACAAAACAATATGGTACAACATGATAATGAAATATCAGGAAAAGAAAATAGTAAAAGGAATGAAATAACACATCCATTAGGTGCTTGCTGTGGGTCCCGGTCAGAAGGTGCATGGGTTATCCACGTATCTTGATCGTGTGGCCTAGCTAAGACCTTTCTGTAAGGAACTTGGGAGCAAGGAGATGGAGAGGTATGCAGAGATGGGAAGATAACATCAAAGATTGGACAAGCCTCGACTTTGCAGATTCCTAGCAAATGACTGGAAATATATAGAAATGGATAATGATGATGAAGTCTGTCAGTGGAGACCCAACAACCCTCAGGTTAATGAAGTCTGTCACTAGAGACCCAACAACAATCGGGTTAATGAATTCTGCATATATAGAGACACAATGACCCCAAGATTAACTAAGTCTGTCTTAGAGGAACAATGATCCCCAGGTTAATGAAGTCTGTCTGCCGAGGCCAAACGATCTCTAGGTTGTGAAGTCTGTCTGTGGAGACACAACGGCCCTAGGTTAACGAACTCTACCTATAGAGACCCAACGGCTTCGAAGTTTACAAAGTCTGTCTGTAGTGACCCAATGATCCCCAGGTTAACGCAGTCTGTCTGTAGTGACCCATTGACCCCCAGGTTAACGCAGCCTGTCTGTAGTGACCCAACGACCCCTGGAGTTATGAGGGTAAAAAGCAGATGACAGTCCATGGACTGACACCAGTCCTGTCATGTTGGATGTATTCAACAAGACAATCTGTATCGGCCACAGAAAGATGAATTTACAGAAGAATGTTTGAAATACCATGGATTAGACTAACAAAGATGTTCTGTAAGAGATGCACGTAGAACTACAGCCAGTCACCATCACCGGGAGGCAACAGCCATCACATTATGTCCACGTCAAGAGGAGGGAAGAAGGTGGTGATGGAAGAGCAGAAGTAGGAGAAGGAGAGGAAGAAATTGATGATAAAGTGGTGTAAGTAAATGAAGGTGGTGATGATGAATGAGCAGAAGTGATAGAAAGTGATGATGAAGCTGAAGAAGATTAAGCGGAAGGTGATGATGACGTTCTGGAAGAAGTAGAAGACACGAAATAGGTGATGACGATGAAGTAGGAGAAGCAGGAAAAGTAAAACAGGATAAGTAGAACATGATAAGTAGAACATGATAAAAAGAACATGATAAGTAGAACTCGATAAGTAGAACATGATAAATAGAACATGATAAGTAGAACATGATAAGTAGAACATGATGTGTAGAACAGGATAAGTAAAACATGATACGTAGAACTGGATAAGTAGAACATGATAAGTAGAATATAACAAGTAGAACATGATAAATAGAACAGGATAAGTAGATAATGATAAGTGGAAGCAGGATAAGTAGAACAGGACAAGTAGAACAGGATAAGTAGAACATGATAAGCAGAACATGATAAATAGATCAGGATAAGTAGAACAGGATAAGTAGAACATGATAAGTAGAAGAGGATAAGTAGAACAGGATAAGTAGAAGAGGATAAGTAGAACAGGATAAGTAAAACATATTAAATAGAACTGGATAAGTAGAACATGATAAGTGGAAACAGGATAAGTAGAACAGGATAAGTAGAACATGATAAGTGTAAGAGGATAAGTAGAACAGGATAAGTAGAACATGATAAGTAGAAGAGGATAAGTAGAACAGGATAAGTAGAAGCAGGAAATGTAGAACAGGATGATTAGAACATGATAAGTAGAACATGATAAGTATACAGGATGAGTAGAACATGATAAGTAGAACATGATAAGTAGAACATGATAAGTAGAAGCAGGATAAGTAGAAGCAGGAAATGTAGAACAGGATGAGTTGAACATGATAAGTAGAACATGATAAGTAGAACATGATAAGTGGAAGCAGGATAAGTAGAACAGGACAAGTAGAAGCAGGATAAGTAGAACACGATAAATAGAACATGATAAGTAGAAGCAGGATAAGTAGAAGCAGGATAAGTAGAAGCAGGATAAGTAGAACATGGTAAGTAGAACATGATAAGTAGAACATGATACGTAGAAAAGGATAAGTAGAATATGATAAGTAGAACAGGATAAGTAGAAGCAGGAAAAGTAGAACAGGATAGTAGAACTTTATAAGTAGAACAGGATAAGTAGAACATGATGAGTAGAACAGGATAAGTAGAACATTATGAGTAGAACATGATAAGTAGAACATGATAAGTAAAACAGGATAAGTAGAACATGATAAGTAGAAGTAGACAAAGTAAAAGTAGAGGACAAAGTAACAGGATAGTTGTGACAATGATCAAGCCAGGCGCACATACCACGTTGAATGTGCTGTCAGCCCGCAGCATAACAAGTGATCATGTATAATTAATGCGTACAGAGCCTCGGTGTTTCCGCACATACAAATGTCTCTTCTATTACTCTTTCAACTCGAGCATTTGATGAGCCTTGTCTGTCCATGCATTCGAAGCTTTGATCAGACAGTCTGAGCTGATGAAACTGGAAACTTTCAATCGTGTTGAGTGTCGTATCGAGCAGCGAGCGCTGTGGATGCGCACAGTGCGGCGAGGCGGAACGAACCGTGGTAGCACAGGACATCCATTCTCCACCCTAGTCGCTTTCAAACTAAAATCCAGAAACTGGATTGAGTCTCCACAGCCATCTATAGTTTTCCTAAGGCGTGCGGGCTGTCAGGGTTTTACCAAAATCACCAAAAACCTTGACAGAGGAGATCAACGAGCTTCAATTTGAAGACGATCAAATAATTGGCAAAATAGAAGACCTACAAGAACATTTAAATATACTCAACAACATAGGCAAATCTTCATCCCAACGTTGTGCTACCAATGCCAGACCTGGACCCTAGATGCAAGAACAATAAGAAAAATAACCTCTACAGAGATGAAATGTGTTAGACGAATGACAGGAAACAGTCTGAGAGATAAGATCAGTGAAGAACTGAGAAAAAAAGTTAGGAATAGCCCCAGTCATAGAATATATAAGGAAACAAGAGATAAAATGGTTTGGCCACGTGACAAGGCAGAAAGATCAAAACACAACACAACGAGCCTTCAACAAACGTTGCGAGAACACCAGACCCAAGGGTCGACCCACGAAAAAGATGGGTCGATGGAATATTAGAAGCACTAGGAAACATAACAGCAGCAGAGGCGAACAGAAGAGCAAAAGACCGCAAATTATATCTCCCCTCGACGCTGAAAGGCAGATGAGGAAGGAAGAGAGGAAGAAGAAGAAGAAGAAGAAGAAAGACCAACAGCCTTGACAGAGGAGATCAACGAGCTTCAATTTGAAGACGATCAAATACATGGCAAAATGGAAGACCTACAAGAACATTTAAATAGACTGAACAACACAGGCACAAATACATGAGAATCAACATCAACAAAACACAAGTCATGATTGTCGCCAAAGAGAAACAAAACATCAACATAACTATAGAAGGCATACAACAAAAACAAGTAGAGGAATTCAAATACATAGGAAGTCTAGTGGCAAACGACAATTCACAAACAGCAGAAATAGACTCAAGATGCATCAAAATTTGTCAAATCATTGGACCTCTGTTTTGACATAGTAAGTAAAGTACCCCCGTCACGCCAAGTGGCGTATAGGGAATATGGTGTTAATGACCATCAATTTTACAGACCTTCAGCACATGATTTTTGGGGTAATGTAGTCGGTATTACGCCCGTGCCGCTTTACTTTCCCAGAAAAAAACTGGTACCCATTTAAGGCTGGGTGAAACCGGAAGCCGTCGGTTGGGATCGAACCTGCCTCTTGTCGCTGTTTTGACATGGCGAGGGGTAATATGGGCTGGCCAAATCAGGGTCCATCGAAGAAATGATCTTCTTTCATTCATCATTTATCTTTCAACGCCAAGGGGAGATAACACTTACGGTCTTTGCTCTTTTGTTAGTATCCGTTGTTATGTTTCCCAGTGTTTCTAATATTCCATAAAAGATTAGATTCAAGTAAATCCTAAACAATTATAAAATAAACATAATATAATGACATGGAGTAGATAAACTAATAGGAACATACGACAAACTACAACGTTTCGGCAAAACTCTTCATCAGGTAAAACAAACTATACAAATTAAACACATAAAAACAAGCCAGAGAAGAGATCTAAAAAAAATGGCGGAAAAAGACGATGGCCAGAATTTAAATAAAGTCTTACAAGATAAACAGACAATCTGGCAGGTAGGATTTAATTAGACAAAAGAAACCAAAGAGTGGAAAAGTGGAAAAAGGAAAGAAAGTAATTCATAGTGTACGAAGAAAACGAGGAGAGGAGGAAGAGAGAGAGAGAGAGAGAGAGAGAGAGAGAGAGGATAGGAGTGACAACGATGAAAAGGAGCAAGCGAGTTAATAAAGCAACAATACTTGTTGCTCTATAATTATTATTTAATATTTTGTATACTTGATAATTGTGTTTAACTCTTTCCTTCCTTTTGTTTGTTTGAACTGAATTATGTAACTTAGATTTGTTTTTAAAAAAAAAAACTCGATTTCTCAAGAGCCGGAGTGAGCGTTCTTGGGTAGCAAGGGTAACAGAAATGCACCGATGTGAACGTTACTTGGGGGATAAGGAGTTAAATCTAGACATTGTCAAGCCCCAGGAAGAATAAAGAAAGACTGTCAACTACTCATCGTGACCTCCCTCAAGAGCGCTAAAAGTAATTAACTGATAAGGGAGAGGGGGTGGGGGGTTGTCACAAGAAGTAATTGTCACTTAGTTGATGACGTTTGCCTGTGTCAAGTCAAAATTGTAGTAAGTGTCAAATGTGGAACCTTTTCTTCTTTTGACACAGTTGTAACTTTCTGTTATAGACGAGGGAAAGAAGGAAGGAATGAGGTAGGAGGAAGAAACAGGTGGGGGATGAAGGGAGTTAGGAAATAATGAAGGGAGGGAGGAGAAAGGAAATAGGGAGGAAGTTAAAGAAGGAAGAGAGAGAGGGATGGGGAAGAAATGAGGGAAGAAGAAAAGGAGGAAAGAAGTTAGGAAGGAAAGAATTAGGTGATGAAGGGAGGAAGGAATTAGGTGATGGAGGGATGAAGTAATTAGGTGATGGAGGGAGGAAGTAATTAGGTGATGGAGGGAGGAAGTAATTAGGTGATGGAGGGAGGAAGTAATTAGGTGATGAAGGGAGGAAGTAATTAGGTGATGGAGGGAGGAAGTAATTAGGTGATGGAGGGAGGAAGTAATTAGGTGATGAAGGGAGGAAGTAATTAGGTGATGAAGGGAGGAAGGAATTACGTGATGAAGGGAGGAAGGAATTAGGTGATGAAGGGAGGAAGTAATTAGGTGATGAAGGGAGGAAGGAATTAGGTGATGAAGGGAGGAAGGAATTAGGTGATGAAGGGAGGAAGGAATGAATGAGGTGGTGGAGGGAGGAAAGAATGAATGAGGTGATGGAGGGAGGAAAGAAGGAATGAGGTGATGGAGCGAGGAAAGAATAAATGATGTGATGGAGGGAGGAAAAAAAGAATGAGGTGGTGGAGGGAGGAAAGAATGAATGAGGAGATGGAGGGAGGAAAGAATGAATGAGGTGATGGAGGGATGAAAGAATGAATGAGGTGATGGATGGAGGAAAGAAGGAATGAGGTGGTGGAGGGAGGAAAGAATGAATGAGGTGATGGAGGGAGGAAAGAAGGAATGAGGTGATGGAGGGATGAAAGAATGAATGAGGTGATGGAGGGATGAAAGAATGAATGAGGTGATGGAGGGAGGAAAGAAGGAATGAGGTGATGGATGGAGGAAAGAATGAATGAGGTGATGGAGGGATGAAAGAAGGAATGAGGTGATGGAGGGAGGAAGAAGAAATGAGGTGATGGAGGGAGGAAAGAAGGAATGAGGTGATGGAGGGAGGAAAGAAGGAATGAGGTGATGGAGGGAGGAAAGAAGGAATGAGGTGATGGAGGGAGGAAAGAAGGAATGAGGTGATGGAGGGATGAAAGAATGAATGAGGTGATGGAGGGAGGAAAGAAGGAATGAGGTGATGGAGGGAGGAAAGAAGGAATGAGGTGGTGGAGGGAGGAAAGAATGAATGAGGTGGTGGAGGGAGGAAAGAAGGAACGAGGTGATGGAGGGAGGAAAGAAGGAATGAGGTGATGGAGGGAGGAAAGAAGGAATGAGGTGATGGAGGGAGGAAAGAAGGAATGAGGTGATGGAGCGAGGAAAGAAGGAATGAGGTGATGGAGGGAGGAAAGAAGGAATGAGGTGATGGAGGGAGGAAAGAAGGAATGAGGTGATGGAGGGAGGAAAGAATGAATTAGGAGATGGAGGGAGGAAAGAAGGAATGAGGTGTTGGAGGGAGGAAAGAATGAATGAGGAGATGGAGGGAGGAAAGAAGGAATGAGGTGATGGAGGGAGGAAAGAAGGAATGAGGTGATGGAGGGAGGAAAGAATGAATTAGGAGATGGAGGGAGGAAAGAATGAATGAGGAGATGGAGGGAGGAAAGAAGGAATGAGGTGATGGAGGGAGGAAAGAATGAATTAGGAGATGGAGGGAGGAAAGAAGGAATGAGGTGATGGAGGGAGGAAAGAATGAATGAGGAGATGGAGGGAGGAAAGAAGGAATGAGGTGATGGAGGGAGGAAAAAATGAATGAGGTGATGGAGGGAGGAAAGAATGAATGAGGAGATGGAGGCAGGAAAGAAGGAATGAGGAGATGGAGGGAGGAAAGAATGAATGAGGTGATGGAGGGAGGAAAGAATGAATGAGGAGATGGAGGCAGGAAAGAATGAATGAGGAGATGGAGGGAGGAAAGAATGAATGAGGTGATGGAGGGATGAAGGTGGTTAGGAAGGAAGAAGTGAGGTGATGGAGGCAGGAAAGAATGAATGAGGTGGTGGAGGGAGGAAAGAAGGAATGAGGAGATGGAGGGAGGAAAGAATGAATGAGGTGATGGAGGGAGGAAAGAATGAATGAGGAGATGGAGGCAGGAAAGAAGGAATGAGGTGATGGAGGGAGGAAAGAATGAATGAGGTGATGGAGGCAGGAAAGAATGAATGAGGAGATGGAGGCAGGAAAGAAGGAATGAGGAGATGGAGGGAGGAAAGAATGAATGAGGTGATTGAGGGAGGAAAGAATGAATGAGGAGTTGGAGGCAGGAAAGAATGAATGAGGAGATGGAGGGAGGAAAGAATGAATGAGGTGATGGAGGGAGGAAAGAAGGAATGAGGAGATGGAGGGAGGAAAGAATGAATGAGGTGATGGAGGGAGGAAAGAATGAATGAGGTGATGGAGGGAGGAAAGAATGAATGAGGTGATGGAGGGAGGAAAGAAGGAATGAGGAGATGAAGGGAGGAAAGAAGGAATGAGGTGGTGGAGGGAGGAAAGAAGGAATGAGGAGATGAAGGGAGGAAAGAATGAATGAGGTGATGGAGGGAGGAAAGAATGAATGAGGTGATGGAGGGAGGAAAGAAGGAATGAGGAGATGAAGGGAGGAAAGAAGGAATGAGGAGATGAAGGGAGGAAAGAAGGAATGAGGAGATTGAGGAAGGAAGGGAGTAAGGAAGAAAAAAATGAGGTGATGGTAGGTGGCTAGTTTTCTTTCTCTCACTATTTTTCTATCTCTCCCTCTCTATATTTCTCTTTCACTCACCATTGCCTTCTCTTTCTTTCTCTCACTATTTCACTATTATATTCTCTTTATTTTACTATTTCTCTCTCTTTTTTTCTCCTCATCTCACTATTTCTATTTCCCCCTTCTCCCTCTCTCTCTCTTTCTCTCTCTCTCTCTCTCTCTCTCTCTCTCTCTCTCCACCTCCTCTTAAACCACCTTCGAGTGTCGAGGGAGATACAAAGTTCTAGATCCTTTCCTTCTGACAGCCTCAACCATTGTCAGTTGATGTTGTTGTAACGTTTCTAAGATGTTGTCAGTCCATCTCACTCTGTGTCTACCACACACTCTTCTCCCATCCCCTCCTTCTATATATATTTGATCTACCACATAACCATATAGCCACCCACTTTTAGGAGCGTCATTCTGTTTTTGGCTGTTTCAGAGATGGCTGTTATGATAGGTTCGACTATAATGAGAGGAAGATAATTCATTTTGAGTTGTCATTTTTATTGTTATGTTCATTTGTCAAAATATAACTTGATATATAGGTAATGATAAACCAGCATTAAGGTTTATAACGGGGGTTATTAAAAAAATAAATAAATAAAATGTGCTAACAACAGCTGTGGACAAAAAATGAAGTGGCGTTAAACATTGACCTGTCAGGTTGTTATCTAACAAGCCTGGATGGGTGGGTGGTGTAGTGGTAAACGCTGGCCTTGGAACATGAAGGACACGGGATCAAAGCTCACCACAAGCGGTCGTGAATTTTCATAAATCATCATCAAGTACCATGCCTGCTGGCGTAGGTGATCATGTCTCTCCACAACTTTTGATCTCGACAGTTATTTATAATTTCTGTTGTTGACCTTCTGCCAAGCCATTCTCTTAAGATATCTGGCATTTTTTTTTCTCTTTGCTTTCCTCTATCTCTTCATCCTTAATATTCCCAGTTGTTACAATATATTCCAGCTGTTCTCTTCTCATTACATGGCCAAAAAATTATGATTGTTTCTTCCTAATATTGGAAATTAGCTCTCTTTTTGCTTTGGCCTTTTTCAGAACGTTTTCATTACTTTTCTTAGCTGTCCATGGTATTCTCAACATTCATTCATTAAAACCACATTTCTACAGCCTCCAGTGATTTTTTTGTCTGCTGTCCTATTGTCCATGATTCACATCCATATGTTAAGACTGTTTCTACATAATATTTAAGAATTATTTTTCTTGTTTCTATTGTCAAAAATGGATTGCATTGTATCTTCCATATTTTTTGGAAAGCTGCTTTTGCCTGAGAAATTCTACATCTCACCTCTTTTGTACATCTTCCATCTGAGGTTAACAAAGTTCCATATTACCACTAGCACTATATTTCTAGAGTGGCACATTCTAGAGATCTCATTTAGCGGAATGGAATTTTGCGCAATGCGGGCCACCCAAGTTAACAGGCTTTCTGACACTTATTCGGCTGGTTTCTTGTGTCCAATTAGCTGTTTGTTGGTCTCGGGGCGAAGACGGCACACGGGGTAGGAACCATAACTCTCTATGTCAGACTATTCACAGACATGTTTCACTTAATTCTTGTCTTATTAGCAGATTGTTAGTTCATCCCGTGACGAGACCTGCACACGGGGTAGGAACCATAACTCTTCCATGTCTGACAATTCAATACTGGGTCTTGTATCGTTCTTAAGCTTATAGTCCAGCCCTCTACATTCATTGTTCTGGGTAAAATCTGTTTTAGTTATCCTTTTTTATGTTATGTTATGTTATTAAGAGCCAGTCTTAACATATGGATGCGAGTCATGGACAATAGGACAACAGACAAGAAAATCACTTGAGTCTGTAGAAATGTGGTTTTACAGAAGAATGTTGAGAATACCATGGACAGCTAAGAAGAGTAATGAAGAGGTTCTGAGAAAGGTCAAAGCAAAAAGAGAGCTAATTTCCAATATTAGGAAGAAACAATCATCATTGTTGGCCATGTAATGAGAAGAGAACAACTGGAATATATTGTAACAACTGGGAAAATTGAGGGACGAAGAGATAGGGGGAAGCAAAGAGAAAAAATACCAGACAGCTTAAGAGAATGGCTTGGAAGAAGATCAACAACAGAAATGATAAATAACTGTCGAGATCGAAAGTTGTGGAGAGACATGACCACATACGCCACTAGGCCCGGTACTTGATGATGATGTTATGTTATGTTATTGTCAAGACGGGTAATTTTACCTGCTACTGTATGCAGTAAACAGTACAACCTGTGGCTGCCCTGCTGCCTTGCAGGTAAGCTCGGGAGAGTAAAAGGCTAAGGGAGAGTACCCCGAAGTAAAATAACCCCACTGCCTTGTGGGTGAGACTTTTTAGTCAAAGGCTAGCGGAGCCAACCGTAAACAAACCGACGGAAGGCAACAGAAAATCACCGTCGTAACTTATTTGTACAATCATGAATCGCCACAACTAATTTCCAATATTAGGAAGAAACAATCATTATTTTTGGGGCCATGTAATGAGAAGAGAACAACTGGAATATATTGTAACAACTGGGAAAATTGAGGGACGAAGAGATACAGGGAAACAAAGAGAAAAAATAACAGACAGCTTAAGAGAATGGCTTGGCAGAAGGTCAAAAACAGAAATGATAAATAACTGTCGAAATCGAAAGTTGTGGAGAGACATGATCACCTACGCCAGCAGGCCAAGTACTTGATGATGATGATGCCGTTATGTTATATTATGTTTTGTTATGTTATGCTATGTTATGCTATGTTATGTTTTTTTTTTTAATTCTTTATTCAAAAAAAGACCAACGAGGAAATTATCAATAAGACCAACACAAAAAAAGGGAGCTTTTAAAAAATATCACAAAGAATATCAACATTTTTCGGACACGTCATGAGAAGAGTAAAATTTGTATGGTTATGGTTATGGTTATGGTTATGGAATGATCCGGTATCACTGTAAACGAATTAAAATCCATAATTTGAATACTTGGTTACAACTGGCAAAATAGAGGGAAAGAGAGATCGCGGACAACAAAGAAAGAAGATACTGGATAGCTTGGTATCATGGCATGGAAAACAATCAACAACAGAATTGATACTGTGGACAGGACATGATTGCCTGCGGAAACATGTATGGCACATGATGATGATGTTATGTTAACAACTTTGTAAAGATCTGGCTAACAAACACCATTCAACAGAGGAAATTAAAATACAAGGGTGGCAGGAGAAGACCAAGTAGACTGGGAAAGAAAAATAACGGAAGGCGTAGTTCCTAGACGTAACATTCGGAGCAGACCAAGAAGGAGGTGGTTTCAGGACATCAGAGAGGTTCTGAGCATGGCAACGGAAGAAGTGGGAGATCTGGCTAGCGACAGAGATTCTTTCAGACGGGCTGTGGTGAATGTAACGTTCTGTGGGAGATCTGGCTAGCGACAGAGATTCTTTCAGACGGGCTGTGGTGAATGTAACGTTCTGTGGGAGATCTGGCTAGAGACAGAGATTCTTTCAGACAGGCTGTGGTGAATGTAACGTTCTGTGGGAGATCTGGCTAGAGACAGAGATTCTTTCAGACGGGCTGTGGTGAATGTAACGTTCTGCGGGAGATCTGGCTAGAGACAGATTCTTTCAGACAGGCTGTGGTGAATGTAACGTTCTGTGGGAGATCTGGCTAGAGACAGAGATTCTTTCAGACGGGCTGTGGTGAATGTAACGTTCTGTGGGAGATCTGGCTAGAGACAGATTCTTTCAGACAGGCTGTGGTGAATGTAACGTTATGTGGGAGATCTGGCTAGAGACAGAGATTCTTTCAGACAGGCTGTGGTGAATGTAACGTTATGCGGGAGATCTGGCTAGAGACAGATTCTTTCAGACAGGCTGTGGTGAACATTTGTCTTATAAATGTTCAGCTTTGTACTGAAGGACTGTCCAGGGAATATTCTCGTGTCCATTCTGAAAGCATGATTAATGCACTTTTATCGTTTTCTTGATCATCAATGCATGATTGAACAGATTCAAGATAACTAATTCAGACCTGGGTGGATAGAATGTACACAATAGAGTGCCATTGAGAAATAGATCAACGTGAATGTTTCAGCTTTGAGGATAAGACAAATTTAAACAAACCAATGTTTCGACTTTAGTCTTTTTTTCCCTCAGAGTTGAAACATGAATTTTGTTTTTATTTTCCGGTCTGTAGGGCAGTTTATTCTTGGTTCTAACATGCTGTCGTGTCGTGATCCACAGATGTAGAGAGATAACTTGCTGTCGTGTCGTGATCCACAGATGTAGAGAGATAAGGGGGTAGGGGGAGCAGTAAGCGGTGAAATAAGAGCATTTAGTAAGTGCTTGCTTCATTGCTTGCTTCATCGCTTGCTTCATTGCTTGCTTCATTGCTTGCTTCATTGCTTGCTTCATTGCTTGCGTTCGCCCTATGACAAAAGGAGTACACCTCTTCATCATCCGCCCTTAAAAGGGCGCTAAGTGGGCGTGTCTGCGTTGTGTTGTGGTTTGCAGTATAACTGTGATATTTGCGCCTTTCGGCCCAACACATCCGACTTCAGCACGACATTTTTGAGTACCGGGTTGTCTTCCCTCTTCGATCCCTACTCGCTTGGCCAGACTAGACAGGTTAGTCTGTTACTAGAGGCACCACGGAGAGGTGGAGTAGTATCTGGATGGTTCTGGTTCACCGATCCTGTCGGAAGCCATCAGCTCTGAGTCGCTGACAACTTCCAGCTCTGCTGCTGCGAGGCGCGCCTTCGCCTCCATTTAGTAGGTAAATAAAGGAGAAGAAAGATGAGGGAAGAGACAATTGATTGAGTGGAAAGGATCTCATTCCGTGCCACGGAGTTCGTGCACGCGGGGAAGGATTTTCTCTAAGGGGATATCGTAGCACCTATGGGTTCGTCCGGTGTGCAATGATAATGATCCTAACAACAAACCAAACATGAGACGTAGAGTAGTCAATTAAAGGAAATACATTCTCAACATCAACGAATATTTGATTAGTCCATGTTTCTTATCGGTTCCGTACACGAGATCGATCGCTCGCGAAATCTGAACAAAACAGAGGAATGGTATAACACCTTTCTAGCCACACGTAGCACATTCTGTTCACATGAACAATCACACCGGCTTCAATCCGAGGTGTTCATGAATTAATAACCAAGGCCAGAATTTGGAGTGGACTGAATTATCAGGCACTAGTTAGGTTTGGTGCTAGCGCTAGCGAACAATAGCTGATTAAGATCTTGCCTGATGGCGTTGGGTATATAGGCTTGCGTGACTTCAATATTTATAAATAATATAGTCGTGGTTATATTCTGTCATAGAAAGGGAAGGTGCTGAACGATCGAAGCGGGCAGTGTATGTAGGAATTAAAGAACACGTTTGGTGTATGAGAATGTATGAAGATGTGAAAGAGAGAGGAAGATATAGATAGATAGATAGATAGATAGATAGATAGATAGATAGATAGATAGATAGATAGATAGATAGATAGATAGATAGATAGATAGATAGATAGATAGATAGATAGATAGATAGATAGATAGATAGATAGATAGATAGATAGATAGATAGATAGATAGATAGATAGATAGATAGATAGATAGATAGATAGATAGATAGATAGATAGATAGATAGATAGATAGATAGATAGATAGATAGATAGATAGATAGATAGATAGATAGATAGATAGATAGATAGATAGATAGACAGATAGATAGATAGATAGACAGATAGATAGACAGACAGATAGATAGATAGATAGATAGATAGATAGATAGATAGATAGATAGATAGATAGATAGATAGATAGATAGATAGATAGATAGATAGATAGATAGATAGATAGATAGATAGATAGATAGATAGATAGATAGATAGATAGATAGATAGATAGATAGATAGATAGATAGATAGATAGATAGATAGATAGATAGATAGATAGATAGATAGATAGATAGATAGATAGATAGATAGATAGATAGATAGATAGATAGATAGATAGATAGATAGATAGATAGATAGATAGATAGATAGATAGATAGATAGATAGATAGATAGATAGATAGATAGATAGATAGATAGATAGATAGATAGATAGATAGATAGATAGATAGATAGATAGATAGATAGATAGATAGATAGATAGATAGATAGATAGATAGATAGATAGTAAATAATTTTATTGACAACAGTCTCAATAGAGATATTGACTGAGTATATAGATGCGGGTGAGTGTGAAAGTAAAAAATATGAGCCTAAATGACTCATGAAAACACTAGTTGAACAGATTGACTCATGGAAGCAAAAGTTGAACAGATTGACTCATGGAAGCAAAGGTTGAACAGATTGACTCATGGAAGCAAAAGTTGAACAGATTGACTCATGGAAGCAAAGGTTGAACAGATTGTCTCATGGAAGCAAAAGTTGAACAGAGTGTCTCATGGATGCAAAACCTCGAGATCGTTGAGTGTAGCCCTTTTAACATCAAGGAGTCGCAATAATAGTCAATGTGATTCATAAATAGAGAATCACAAGAATATAGGAAAGGATAACATCAAATACAGAGAACAACAACAAAAGATCAAAATCAATATTCTGTCAGGATGAATCTCAAACACAGGGGAATTCGATCTACCGATCCATAGAGAAACAACAGTTAAAATGGTTTGGCCACGTGACAAGGCAGGAAGATCAAAACACAACACAACGAGCCTTCAACAAACCTTGTGAGAATACCAGACCCAAGGGTCGGCCACGAAAAAGATGGATGGATGGAATATTAGAAGCTCTGGGAAACATAACAGCAGCAGAGGAGAGCAGAAGAGCAAAAGACCGCAAATTATATCTCCCCTCGACGCTGAAAGGCAGATGAGGAAGGAAAGAAGATGAAGATCTCTGGTGACCGAAAAGTCAAATCTAGTGATAGGGAACAAAAAACAAATCAGAATTAAAGACTATAGCAGTTAAAGCAGAACGGGAAATGTAAAAGAAGAAAGAGAATAAGGGTTTGGAGGATATGTAATAGTGACAACAATGGGAGTGACAACAATGGGAGTGACAACAATGGGAGTGACAACAATGGGAGTGAGAACAATGGGAGTGAGAACAATGGGAGTGAGAACAATGGGAATGACAGCAATGGGAGTGACAACAATGGAAGTGACAACAATGGGAGTGACAACAATGGGAGTGAGAACAATGGGAGTGACAATAATGGAAGTGACAACAATGGGAGTGAGAACAATGGGAGTGACAGCTATGGGAGTGACAACAATGGAAGTGACAACAATGGGAGTGACAACAATGGGAGTGAGAACAATGGGAGTGACAACAATGGGAGTGAGAACAATGGGAGTGACAATAATGGAATTGACAACAATGGGAGTGAGAACAATGGGAGTGACAGCAATGGGAGTGACAACAATGGAAGTGACAACAATGGAAGTGACAACAATGGAAGTGACAACAATGAGAGATTATCAGAATGTGATATCAAGACAATAGAACAATAATTCTATAGATCAAATAGTAGCAGGAACGAACCATCAATAGGGAACTAGCCCAGTGGAATTATCTTAAATAGACAGCAACAAAGAAATGCAAATAATGGATAATCAAGGGTGAGTGAGTGACGTAAATATAAATGTAGAAAAGAGAAATAACAACAACAGCAGAAGCGACGATAATAATCATCATCATCATGTGGTATATCCTTCGCAGACACGGTACTCACCCCAGCCCGTCTGAGAGAATCTGTCTCTAGCCAGATCTACCACTTTTATTGTTGAGTTCAAAAGGAGGGAAAAGAAGAGTAATGAGAAGCAGAAAGGAGAAGGTAACGAATAAGAAGAGGAGTAGAAGGAATAAGAAGAGGAGTAGAAGGAATAAGGAGAGGGGAGAAGGAATAAGAAAATAAAAAGCAAATGAACAGAAATAAATGTAGATCTATCAGTAGAAGTTGAAGAAATGAAACCACAAAGACTGCCGCAATATGTATACATAGACAGACATACATAGACAGACATACATAGACAGACATACATAGACAGACAGACATACATAGACAGACAAACATACATAGACAGATATACATAGGCAGACATACATAGACAGACATACATAGACAGACATACATACACAGACAGACATACATAGACAGACATACATAGACAGACATACATAGACAGACAGACATACATACATATACAGATATACATATACAGACATACATATACAGACATACATAGACATACATATACAGACATACATATACAGGCATACATAGACATACATAGACATACATATACAGACATACATATACATACATACATATACAGACATACATAGACATACATATACAGACATACATATACAGACATACATATACAGACATACATAGACAGACAGACATACAGACATACATAGACAGACATACATAGACAGACATACATATACAGACATTCATATACAGACAGACATACATATACATACATATACAGACATACATTGATAGACAAACATATACAGACATACATATACATACATACATACATAGACAGACACACATAGACAGACACACATAGACAGACATATATATATATATACAGACATACATAGACAGACATACATAGACAGACATACATAGACAGACATATATATATACAGACATACATAGACAGACATACATAGACAGACACACATAGACAGACATATATATATATACAGACATACATAGACAGACATACATATACAGACATACATAACAGTTTCCACAAAAATCAATTGAAAAGTAATGTAGATAAAAGAGAGATCGTGCAATATTGATGCCAATAAAGTTATGACGGTCGACTAGAGATTGCAGCCTTTCAAATGTGGTTGAATGGGTGGCTGGCAGTGGAGAATCATTCAATTAGGGGACAGGTAAAGTGGTCGGGACATGGATGATCTGGGAGGTAGAAATATATGGTTGGGGTTGTGTCCGTGGTGTCTAGGGGTATAGAGGATGGGAGGGAAGATGGTGAAAGCGAATTAGAGTGGTTAATGAATGAAGGAGGAGGCGGGAGAAGGGGAAGTTGAGGAGGAAGAGGAGAAGAGGAAGTGAAAGAAGAAGAAGAAGAGAAAGAGGAGGAGGTGGAAAAACAAGCAGAGGAGGAAGAAGAAGGGGAAGAGGGGGAAGAAGGGGGAGGAAGAAGTAGAGGAAGAGGAGGAAGAGTAATAAATACGCAGATGATGAAGAATAAGAGGAAGAGGAGGAAGAAGAGGAGGAGGAAGAAGAAGAGGAGGAAGAGTAATAAATACGCAGATGATGAAGAATAAGAGGAAGAGGAGGAAGAAGATGTGAAAGAGGAGGAAGAAGATGTGAAAGAGGAGGAAGAAGATGTGAAAGAGGAGGAAGAAGATTTGTGAAAGAGGAGGAAGAAGAAGTGGAAGAGGAGGAAGAAGATGTGGAAGAGGAGGAAGAAGATGTGAAAGTGGAGGAAGAAGATGTGGAAGAGGAGGAAGAAGATGTGAAAGAGGAGGAAGAAGAAGTGGAAGAGGAGGAAGAAGAAGTGGAAGAGGAGGAAGAAGATGTGGAAGAGGAGGAAGAAGATGTGAAAGAGGAGGAAGAAGAAGTGGAAGAGGAGGAAGAAGAAGTGGAAGAGGAGGAAGAAGATGTGGAAGAGGAGGAAGAAGATGTGAAAGAGGAGGAAGAAGAAGTGGAAGAGGAGGAAGAAGATGTGGAAGAGGAGGAAGAAGATGTGAAAGAGGAGGAAGAAGAAGTGGAAGAGGAGGAAGAAGATGTGAAAGAGGAGGAAGAAGAAGTGGAAGAGGAGGAAGAAGAAGTGGAAGAGGAGGAAGAAGATGTGAAAGAGGAGGAAGAAGATGTGAAAGAGGAGGAAGAAGAAGTGGAAGAGGAGGAAGAAGATGTGAAAGAGGAGGAAGAAGATGTGAAAGAGGAGGAAGAAGATGTGAAAGAGGAGGAAGAAGAAGTGGAAGAGGATGAAAATACAAGAGGAAGATGAGGCAGAGAATGAAGAAGAAGAGGACGAGGAGGAAGAGAAGAAGAAGATAAAGCGGAAGAAAAAGTAGAGGAAGAATGAGAAGAAGACGGGCAACAAGAGAAGAACAACAAGAGGAGTTAGAAAAAGTGGGAGTAGAAAAAAGTTGAAGAAAGAAAAAAAAAGTGCATGATGAGAATGGCATATTTAGAAGGAAGAAAATGTGTGTGGTAGCAATGACAAGTAATAAATTCAGAGAAACAAAGTCAAGAGTCCCGTCACGACATATGGCGTATGGGGTACATGGTGTTATAACATACATATTTTCACTTTATCATCATTGAGTGCCGTCTCCACATCGAAGGTTGGCTACCATGGAGCGCCATTTCGCTCTGTCTCTTGCTTTGATGGTGCAAATTGTCATAGGTTGACTTGTCCATCTTTTGATGTTACTCGTCCATGTTAGTCTTGGTCTGCCTCTGTCTCTTTTACCTTGTATTTTCCCTTCCAATATTACTTTTAGTAGGCTGTTGTGTCTTTTAACATGGCCTAAAAATTTCATTTGTCTTGTTCTAATTGTGGTTGGTAGTTCCCTTTTTATTTTCAGTTGTTTTAAAACTTCATCGTTTGTTTTCTGTTCTTTTCATCCAATTCTACCTATTCTTCTATATATCCACATTTTAAAGGCTTCAATTTTCTGTTCTGTTTTCTTGTCTAATATCCATGTTTCTGCACCATACAGGAATATTGTGAAGATGTAACATTTTGCTATTCTTAGTTTTAGCCCTGCTGTTATTTGTTTTGATGTTAGGATATTTCACGTCATAGCGACTTTATAAATATCCCGTATATATATATATATAGAGCGTGAAACATGGAGAACAACAAATTGACAATCACAAAGATACAGACTTTCATTAATGGATGTTTACGCAGAATAAAAGGATGGAAATGGCAGGACAAAATCACTAACATAGAATTATGGAAATGTACCAGTCAAACACCAGTGGGTAAAGAGATACAGCGAAGACGATGGCGCTGGATAGGACACACACTACGGAAGCCAACTGAGAGTATTACACAACAGGCCCTTTTTTGGAATCCCCAGGGGAAAAGACAAAGAGGAAGACCAAGGAATTCTTGGAGAAGACAGATTGAAGCAGAGATGAAGATGATGGGGAAGACATGGAATGATCTTAAAAGAATGGCAAAAAAACAGAACAACACAACTTGGAAAGTGTTTGTTGAAGACCTATGCTCCACTGGGATCTAAAAAGGTAGAAGAAGAATATATAGCGTACTTTGTTCTGTCGTTACGGATCGCTACGCCGTGCTGGTACTATGTTTTATATTAACATTCCAAATGACTGACAATCAAAACATACTGTCTCTCTCTGCTGCGAAGAACTGAAGATCCTGGTCCATGCTGCAGTATGTCTCTACAAGGTCAGATCTGGATGTTTCAAGGCACTAAACTCTACACAAACAACAGGCACGTCAGATCTGGATGTTTCAAGGCACTAAACTCTACACAAACAACCGGCACGTCAGATCTGGATGTTTCAAGGCACTAAACTCTACACAAACAACAGGCACGTCAGATCTTGATGTTTCAAGGCACTAAACTCTACACAAACAACAGGCACGTCAGATCTTGATGTTTCAAGGCACTAAACTCTACACAAACAACAGGCACGTCAGATCTGGATGTTTCAAGGCACTAAACTCTACACAAACAACAGGCACGTCAGATCTTGATGTTTCAAGGCACTAAACTCTACACAAACAACAGGCACGTCAGATCTTGATGTTTCAAGGCACTAAACTCTACACAAACAACAGGCACGTCAGATCTTGATGTTTCAAGGCACTAAACTCTACACAAACAACAGGTCCTGCAATAAGTTCCGCTTTTTATAAACGGTCTGTAGGTAACTGTTGGAAAGCGTCTGCTTGAAGGAGGCGATGATGATTTGTCTGAATGTGCCATGAGTTTAGTTTCTAAGTACTGGCCACACAATCCTGGTAACACCTGACATTTGATGAAGCTGAGGTTAATAATTACAAATTATGATTGTTGACATTAGAAACAAGAAAAAGAGTTCTTAAATGTTATGTAGAGCCAGTCTTAACATATGGATGTGAATCATGGATAATAGGACAACAGATAAGAAATTCACTGGAGGTTGTAGATATGTGGTTTTACAGAAGAATGCAAGCCAAAAATATCACTAGATATGAATATCAAAAGACTAAAACTATGATCATAAACAAAGAAAATTCTCAAAATCCACAAGTGGATATCAAAGTTGAAGGAATAGACCTGGAGACAGTTCAGAGCTACAACTACCTTGGACATACTATAACCAGTGATGGAAAATGTACAACTGAAATAAACAAAAGAATAGGAATGGCAAAAAATAATTTTAATGCCATGAAGAACATACTAACATCAAAACAAATAACACCAGGGCTAAAACTAAGAATAGCAAAATGTTACATCTTCTCAATATTCCTATATGGTACAGAAACATGGACATTAGACAAGAAAACAGAACAGAGAATTCAAGCCTTTGAAATGTGGATATATAGATAGAATTGGATGGAAGGAAAAGAAAACAAACGATGAAGTCTTAAAACAACTAAAAAAGAAAAGAGAACTACTAAGCACAATTCAAACAAGACAAATACGATTTTTGGGCCATGTTAAAAAACACAACAGCCAACTATAAGTAATCTTGGAGGGGAAAATACAAGGTTAGAGACGCAGAGACAGACCAAGACTAACATGGACGAGTAACATCAGAAGATGGACAAATCAGCCTATGACAATCTGCACCATCAAAGCAAGAGACAGAGCAGAATGGCGCTCCATGGTAGCCAACCTTCGTTGCGGAGATGGCACTCGATGATGATGATGAATATAAAATATAAACCAGAATAAAACAATGTATATATATATATATATAGTAAGAACATCTATTTGCTATAATATATATACATATATATATATATAGAGAGAGAGAGAGAAGGAGTCGTGGTACATACCTACTCTTGTTTATCTCTAATGTTGTTGTTGATGTGATGCTACAAAGGCCAAGAGAAGACAGCGATATCAGGAACAACCTGGTAACGGCCGCTGCATTAACTACCATAGCCATCTTTGTGGTAGCGTGGTTTCCGGGTTTCCTTGATGTCGTGGGTTGGTTGGTGGGTTGGTTGGTTGGTTGGTTGGTTGGTTGGTTGTAGGATTAGTAGATTGAATGATTTATAACTGGTTGGTGGGTTGGTTGGTTGTCCGCTTGGCTGGTAGATTGGTTAGTAGATTTTTTGACAGGTTGGTTGACTGTCCGGTTGATTGATTAAGTTGGTTAGTTGGTTGGTTGTAGAGTTAGCTGATTTAATTATTATGTCTGGTTAGTGGTTTGCATTGCAGGTTTGTTGATTGTCCGGCTGGCAGGTTAGTAGTTTGCTTGACAAGTTTGTTGGTTGTCCGGCTGGCAGGTTAGTAGTTTGCTTGACAAGTTTGTTGGTTGTCCGGTAAGTTGGTAGTTTGTTTGGCAGGTTTGTTGGTTGTCCGGCTGGCTGGTTAGTACTTTGCTTGACAAGTTTGTTGGTTGTCCGGTAAGTTGGTAGTTTGCTTGACAAGTTTGTTGGTTGTCCGGCTGGCAGGTTAGTAGTTTGCTTGACAAGTTTGTTGGTTGTCCGGTAAGTTGGTAGTTTGCTTGACAAGTTTGTTGATTGTCCGGCTGGCAGGTTAGTAGTTTGCTTGACAAGTTTGTTGGTTGTCCGGCTGGCAGGTTAGTAGTTTGCTTGACAAGTTTGTTGGTTGTCCGGTAAGTTGGTAGTTTGTTGGCAGGTTTGTTGGTTGTCCGGCTGGCTGGTTAGTACTTTGCTTGACAAGTTTGTTGGTTGTCCGGTAAGTTGGTAGTTTGCTTGACAAGTTTGTTGGTTGTCCGGCTGGCTGGTTAGTACTTTGCTTGACAAGTTTGTTGGTTGTCCGGTAAGTTGGTAGTTTGCTTGACAAGTTTGTTGGTTGTCCGGCTGGCTGGTTAGTACTTTGCTTGACAAGTTTGTTGGTTGTCCGGCTGGCTGGTTAGTACTTTGCTTGACAAGTTTGTTGGTTGTCCGTAAGTTGGTAGTTTGCTTGACAAGTTTGTTGGTTGTCCGGTAAGTTGGTAGTTTGCTTGACAAGTTTGTTGGTTGTCCGGTAAGCTGGTAGTTTGCTTGACAAGTTTGTTGGTTGTCCGGTAAGTTGGTAGTTTGTTTGGCAGGTTTGTTGGTTGTCCGGTAAGTTGGTAGTTTGCTTGACAAGTTTGTTGGTTGTCCGGTAGGTTGGTAGTTTGTTTGGCAGGTTTGTTGGTTGTCCGGTAAGTTGGTAGTTTGTTTGGCAGGTTTGTTGGTTGTCCGGCTGGCTGGTTAGTACTTTGCTTGGCAAGTTTGTTGGTTGTTCGGTACGTTGGTAATTTGTTTCTCAAGTAGGTTGATCGTTGGTAGTTTGATTGTTAAGTTGCTTAGTAGCTTTGTTGATTGTCCGGTTGATTGGTAGGTTGATTGGTAGGTTGATGAGACATCTGTTTGGATGATTAGATGGATCGTTGGTTATTGGTTGGTTTGCTCCCTAATCGTGTGGGTTCATTGCATAATTTGTTAGTTAGTTACTTGTCTCGCTGGCTTTATTCCTTTGTTGACTGATCAGTTCGTTACGTGAAGTCTAGTTTCCTTGCACACTAGCTTTGTTAGATTATTGTAGATTAGTCCGTCGGTTAGTTCTTTGCTTAGTTTCTTAGATAATTGGATGGTTGATAATTTTTAGTAATTATTTGGTTAATTGCTTGGTTGGCTGGTTGTCAAGTTGATTCTGTGGCTGGTTGGTCTTGATTTGAGACAGAAAAAGTTGTTAAATATTTGTTGCATTGGTTCTCTAGTTGGCTGGCGGGTTCGTTAACTTGTTGCTGTTAGATGGTTCGTTTGTTGTTTGGATCGTTTGCTTGTTTAGTTAGTTGGATGGTAAACTGCACAGTTGGGTAAGTTTGAAGACCTCGTTGCATGGATATGGCTATTTTTATATTTTCTATATGAATTGCCTTCCCCCGTCTGTCGTTTGTTGCTTAAAAACATAGGAAAAATTGTGGATCAGAGACCGCAGTACGGAGTTCGTGTACATGTGTTAGGATTCTCCTCGGCTTTTATCGAAGCTACAAGGTAAATATCCGAGCACGTTTGTATACGTCTGGTGTGTAGTAATGATGATCCCGAAACAAATAAACAATAAACAAGGTAGCAAAAGTTGACCTGACACAGCTGTTGAATTCGCGCCAGAAGCAGCACACCTGTCGAAGGTAAGAAAAGTATCGATCATTTTGATGTTATGTTGATATCCAATGATATATATTGTTTTACTGATAAAAGATATCATATTGCTATGTGTGCATTTTGTATTTGTTTTTGAATTCTTAGAGAATGGGGAGAAATATGTCTGAGTACTTTGTGAATGGGAACAAATATGTCTGAGTACTTTGTGAATGGGGACAAATATGTCTGAGTACTTTGTGAATGGGGACAAATATGTCTGAGTACTTTAAGAAGGGGGACAAATATGTCTGAGTACTTCGTGAATGGGGACAAATATGTCTGGGTACTTTAAGAAGGGTAACAAATATGTATGAGTACTTAGAAAAGGGTAACAAATATGTCTGAGTACTTTGTGAATGGGAACAAATATGTCTGAGTACTTTGTGAATGGGGACAAATATGTCTGAGTACTTTGTGAATGGGGACAAATATGTCTGAGTACTTTAAGAAGGGGGACAAATATGTCTGAGTACTTCGTGAATGGGGACAAATATGTCTGGGTACTTTAAGAAGGGTAACAAATATGTATGAGTACTTAGAAAAGGGTAACAAATATGTCTGAGTACTTAGAGAAGGGAAACACAAATGTCTGAGTACTTTGAGAATGGGAACAAATATGTTTGAGTACTTTGAGAATGGGAACAAATATGTCTGAGTACTTAGAGAAGCGAAACACAAATGTCAGAGTACTTTGAGAAGAGGGACAAATATGTCTGAGTACTTTGAGAATGGGAACAAATATGTCTGAGTACTTAGAGAAGGGGAACAAATATGTCTGAGTACTTAGAGAAGGGGAACAAATATGTCTGAGTACTTAGAGAAGGGGAACAAATATGTCTGAGTACTTAGAGAAGGGGAACAAATATGTCTGAGTACTTAGAGAAGGGAAACAAATATGTCTGAGTACTTAGAGAAGGGAAACAAATATGTTTGTGTACTTACGCTAGTCGAGCACTCCTGTTTCCTCCAACTTCAGTTGTCCAAACCACAAAACCTGTGAAGCCTTTTGAGAGCTTGGATTTTTGTTCTCATTTTGAACACTCTGTGTGTAATACCTGATGAAGGACTTTGAGGAAGGGTTGTAGTTTCTCTTGTCTTTCTGTTAGTTTACCTGTTTCATTAGTTTTAATGTTTATTTTACATTTACACAGGTGAGCAATGTAAAAAGTTGACGTTCCTGCCTTCATATACCTTCTTAAGAAAACTAAAACAAAGAATAGGACACAAGTCGTGAAATGTTCCGATAGCTAAATACAGTATCATTATCATCATGTGTCATACCGGTTGGCGTAATCAATCATGTCCCTCCACAATCTCCTATCCACAGTGCATCGTATAAGCTCTGTTGTTGACTGTTTTCCATGCCATGACACCAAGCTATCTAGTATTTTCTCTCATTGTTGTCAGCGATCTCTCTTTCCCTGTATTTTGCCAGTTGTAACCACATATTCCAACTTTCCTCTTTTCATGATGTGCCAGAAAAATGTTGATTGCTTCTTTCTGATGTTTTTTAAGAGCTCTCTTTTTGTGTTGGCCTCTTTTAGAATATCCTCGTTCGTCGTTTTAGCTGTCCAGGGAACTCTCAACATTCTTCTGAGAAATCCCATCTCTGTGGCCTGTAATCGACATTTCATTTGTTTGTCTACTGTCCATGATTCGCTTCCATAGGTCAGAATTAGTTCTATATAGCACCGATGAACTCTCTTTCTCATTTTTATTGACATAGATTTGTTACATAAGATATTTTTCATTTTCTGAAATGCTATTTTGGCCTGAGCTATTCTACTTTTTATTTCTGTGGTGCATCTCCCAACTGATGTTATTATTGTGCCCAAGTATTTGAAACGTTGCACTTGTTACAGATTTGTCCTGTTTATTTTTATGCTGCATGATGGTGATGATTGTTTCTTCGATATGACCATTACTTCTGTTTTCTTACTATTCAAATACTTTATTTCTAGTGTAACATAGAACAACATATTCATGTGACTATAATTAGTCAAAGCGGCAGATTGATATCTTAGAGAAGAATATAGAATAGAATATTTAGTTAAATACTCCATCACAATGTTCATCTATTTACCTTTCACTGTGTTACTTCAGTAACCAATTAGAATATTTAGTTAACTCATCCATCACAATGTTCATCTATTTACCTTTCACTGTATTACTTCAGTAACCAATTAGAATATTTAGTTAACTCATCCATCACAATGTTCATCTATTTACCTTTCACTGTGTTACTTCAGTAACCAATTAGAATATTTAGTTAACTCATCCATCACAATGTTCTTCTATTTACCTTTCACTGTATTACTTCAGTAACCAATTAGAATAGTTAGTTAACTCATCCCTCAGTAACCCATTAGAATATTTAGTTAACTCATCCATCAGTAACCCATTAGAATATTTAGTTAACTCATCCATCAGTAACCCATTAGAATAGTTAGTTAACTCATCCATCAGTAACCCATTAGAATATTTAGTTAACTCATCCATCAGTAACCCATTAGAATATTTAGTTAACTAATCCATCAGTAACCCATTAGAATATTTAGTTAACTCATCCATCAGTAACCCATTAGAATATTTAGTTAACTCATCCATCAGTAACCCATTAGAATATTTAGTTAACTCATCCCTCAGTAACCCATTAGAATATTTAGTTAACTCATCCATCACTATGTTCTTCTACTCACCTTTCACTGTGTTACTTCGGCAGCCCTTGAAGACATATAGGCACCTCATCGACCACGCAAGCTTTCCTCATGTAGCGGTATCACGTTTACTTCACCTACCAAGCAACTGCTTACCTCGCAGGCAGTGAAAGGTCACTGTGTCAGTAAGTCACTGCCCCACCACTCACCAGTGAGTCACCATCCACAACAACTGCCAACAACTCACCAAAACTCGATCAACATTAACTCTTATAATCCGCTTTCAGATCTCTCACATCTTAACCTATTAATCGGTATTTCGTTCTCTATTAAGAGTTACACTTCTGATACGTGGCTCTTTTCCTTTGTCCAAGATATGGCTCATACATATCTGAAGATCTTCTTATTCTACCTTTTTAGCTCCCAGTGGAGCATAGGTCTTCAACAAAAACTGTAAGCTCCCTGTGGAGCATAGGTTTTCAACAAACAGTTTCAGCTCCCTGTGGAGCATAGGTCTTCAACAAACACTTTCAGCTCCCTGTGGAGCATAGGTCTTCAACAAACAATTTCAGCTCCCTGTGGAGCATAGGTCTTCAACAAACAATTTCAGCTCCCAGTGGAGCATAGGTCTTCAACAAACACTTTCAGGTCCCTTTGGGGCATAGGTCTTCAACAAACACTTTCAGGTCCCTATGGGGCATATGACTTCAACAAACACTTTCAGCTTCCAGTGGAGCGTAGGTCTTCAACAAACACTTTCAGCTCCCAGTGAAGCATAGGTCTTCAACTAACACTTCCAGCTACATGTGGGGCATAGGTCTTCAACTAACACTTCCAGCTACATGTGGGGCATAGGTCTTCAACAAACACTTCCAGCTACATGTGGGGTATAGGTCTTCAACAAACACTTTCAGCTCCCTGTGGGGCATAGGTCTTCAACAAACACGTTCAGCTCCCAGTGGAGCATAGGTCTTAAACAAACACTTTGAACTCCCAGTAGAGCATAGGTCTTCAACAAACACTTCCAGCTCCCTGTGGAGCATAGGTTTTCAACAAACACTTTCAGCTCCCTGTGGAGCATATGTCTTCATCAAACGATTTCAGCTCCCTGTGGAGCATAGGTCTTCATCAAACGATTTCAGCTCCCTGTGGAGCATAGGTTTTCAACAAACACTTTCCAAGTCGTTCTGTTTCTTGCCATTCTTTTAAGATCATTCCATGTCTTCCCCATCATCTTCATCTCTGCTTCTATCTGTCTTCTCCAAGAATTCCTTGGTCTTCCTCTTTGTCTTTTCCCCTAGGGATTCCCAAAAAGGGCCTGTTGTGTAATACTCTCATTTGGCTTCCGCAGTGTGTGTCCTATCCAGCGCCATCGTCTTCGCTGTATCTCTTTATCCACTGGTATTTGACTGGTACATTTCCATAATTCTATGTTAGTGATTTTGTCCTGCCATTTCCATCCTTTTATTCTGCGTAAACATCCATTAATGAAAGTCTGTATCTTCATGATTGTCAATTTTGTTGTTCTCCATGTTTAACAGCCATATAATAGGACCGCCTTAACATTTGAGTTGAAAATGTGTAAATTTAGCCTAATTTCTTTGGATTTACATATGTTTCCCAGTGCAATGAAAGCTCCTCTTGCTTTTGATATCCTTATTTTGGTATCATTTTCTGTTCCTCCCTCTTCATCTATATTACTACCCAGATATTTGTAAGATTGTACGTCTAGTAGAAGTATTTCCCTAGTTTTATTTGGTTATTGCCAACTGTATTAATTCTCATAATGTTGGTCTTATCTATATTAATCTTCAGTCCTAGCTGGTGTGATCTCTCATCAAGCATGCTCATTTTATCCTGGATCCTGAAGGTTTTGGAATGTTCAAATTCGTATTCTTCTGCAATCATGGCTCATTCTGACTAGTGTTCCATACTCTCTTATGAAGGCTGTCGTCTGTTACTGTGAGTAATTTAATTCTGTGGCGTGCCAACTGTTTCCGGGCAAGTACCTGAGCGGGATAAGTATTCATCATTATCATCAAGTGCCATGCTTGCTGGCAAAGGCGATCAATTCTCTTCACAACTTTTGATCTCGACAGTTATTTATCATTTCTGTTGTTGACCTTCTGCCAAAGCCATTCTCTTAAACTGTCTGGTATTTTTTCCCTTTGCTTCCCTCTATCTCTTCGACCCTCAATGTTCCCAGTTGTTACAATATATTCCAGCTGTTCTCTTCTCATTACATGGCCAAAAAATGATGATTGTTTCTTCCTAATATTGGAAATTAGCTCTCTTTTTGCTTTGACCTCTTTCAGAACGTTTCCATTACTCTTCTTAGCTGTCCATGGTATTCTCAACATTTTTGTGTAAAGCCACATTTCTATAGCCTCCTGTGATTTTCTTGTCTATTGTTCTATTGTCCATAATTCACATCCATATGTTAAGACTGGCTCTCCATAAAATTTAAGAACTCTCTTTCTTGTTTCTATTGTCAAAAATGGATTGCATAGTATCTTCCTCATGTTTTGGAAAGCTGCTTTTGCCTGAGCCATTCTGGATCTCACCTCTGTTGTACATCAGCCATCGTTAATGTTGTTCCCAGATATTTAAATTCATTTACCTGTTTTAATATTGTTCCATTTGTCTTTATTGTGCATTGAGGTGATGTCTTTTTCTTTGTTACTACCATTACATCTGTCATTTTGCTATTAAGGCTGAGTCCTTTATTTTTGTTTTCATGCACTATGTCTAACATTTCTTGTAACTCGTTTTCACATTCAGTATTGTGCCACTTAATTAATCTACAATGTTTATGTATTATTACCCACAGGGGGGCTGGTTGGTCTGGGGGCAAGACGCCAGTCTCAAGACAGAGAGGTTGGCAGTTCAAAGGCTTTACCAGTTGGGATTTTTATTTGTGATTTCTCTCTGCGGCAACCACCCCTGGTCTCAGCAGCGGGGCCCGGCTTGAAACGTCAATTATTCATCGACGAACAAAAAAAATATGGGTATCTGTGAAGACAGAGCTATCTGCCTGTACGGCGAGGTACCTCTTTGGAAACGGCTGCCAGGGAAAATAGATTAACACGCAAATTTCAGTTCCTAGTCTCAAGGTTCTTAGCCAGAGATGAAAGCTGGCGACTGCAAACAAAACATACCCACAGCTCCTTTTTTAAATATAAAAGTGGCTCTTTAGTTATCATCTTCAATTCCGCCACTTCCTCTTATTCTTCTTCTTGCGTCTCCTCCTCTTCTTTTACCGTATCTTGCTCAGCTTCTTTTATTTCCCCTTTTCTCATTCTCTTCTTCCCCCTTCTCGTTCTTTTCTTCTTTCTTATGCCCCTCTTCTTCTTCCTTCTCCTCTATTTCTTGTTCCTTCTCATATTCTCCTTATTCCTTCTCCTATTCTCCTTATTCCTTCTCCTATTCTCCTTATTCATTCTCCTTCTTTTCTTCTTCCTTCTCCTCCATTTCTTATTCCTTCTCCTATTCTCCTTATTCCTTCTCCTATTCTTCTTATTCCTTCTCCTATTCTCCTTATTCATTCTCCTTCTTTTCTTCTTCCTTCTCCTCCATTTCTTATTCCTTCTCCTATTCTCCTTATTCCTTCTCCTATTCTTCTTATTCCTTCTCCTATTCTCCTTATTCATTCTCCTTCTTTTCTTCTTCCTTCTCCTCCATTTCTTATTCCTTCTCATGTTCTCCTTATTCCTTCTCCTATTCTCCTTATTCCTTCTCCTATTCTCCTTATTCATTATCCTTCTTTTCTTCTTCCTTCTCCTCCATTTCTTATTCCTTCTCATGTTCTCCTTATTCCTTTTCCTATTCTCCTTATTCCTTCTCCTATTATCCTTATTCCTTCTCCTGTTCTCTTTATTCCTTCTCCTTCTTTCTTATCCTCCATTTCTTACTCCTTTTCATATTCTCCTATTCTCCATATTCCTTCTCCTTATATTTTTCTTTCTTCCTCACCTTAGCATATTCAACTCCTCCTGTTCTATTTCCCTACCTGATATCACAATGTTAAGATAAAGACAGTCTTATAAATAGCTTACTTCGCTTCTAACATTACTTCTTTGTTAGACAGTAGAGGTGAAATCTGTCCGATAACTTGACAAGTTCTGTTACATCTTGAGTGTAATGTCCTTGTTTGGCACTGGTAGCACAACGTTGGGATAAAGATAGTCTTATAAATAGCTCGCTTCCCTTCTAATGTTACTTCTTTGTTAGACAGTAGTGATGAGATCTGTCCCGGACAAGCTTTCTTACATCTTGGGTCTATTTCCATTGCTAACTTCGCGTACTTTGTTCACTAACTGATATCAGAGTTCCAGTAAATGAAATAGTAAAGAGCCCTGTCACGTCACGTGGCGTATAGGGAATATGGTGTCAGTGCCCATATTTGTTACAGACCTTCGGTACATTATTTTCGTGGCAATTTGGTCGGTATTACGCCCGGCCGTTTTATTTTGGGAGAAAAAGCATCCGGTACGCATTTAAGGCAGGGTGAACTTGGAAGAGATGAGAATGTCTGAGAAAAGTGCTTGGAGTGACCAGAAAAGACAGAATCAGAAATGATATTTTAAAAGAATAACTAGGCATTGAGCCAATCCTAAACTACATACAGAAACAACAAATAAACTGGTTTGTCTATCTAGAAAGAATGCAGTGTGATTCCTTATCATACAAAGCGGTCATAGCCCCACGGTCGACCCAGCCGTTGGTAGAAATGGGTACCAGGGATCCCTGGGAAGGTGAGGAATGTCGCTTCACATCTGAGTTTCGATGCTTGAGGCGACACTAGACAGAAATCTCCGAACATTTCTGGATAGGCGGCCGAGCACATATGGGTGTAAACTCGCGTGCTAAGTCGCCGGTTCAAGTCTCGTACTGTACCTTTACCTTTACCTTGACCTTGACCTTGACCTTGACCTTTACCTTTACCTTTACCTTTACCTTTACCTTTACCTTTACCTTGACCTTGACCTTTACCATACTAAGCATGTATTAAAAGAGGAGGAGGGAGAAGAGCAAGAGGCAGACCAAGAGTAAGAGGGACAAACAACATCAAATCGCAATGAGTGAAGCCGCCATAAGGGCGAGAACCAAAACTTTGTATCTCCCTCGACACCCGGCAAGTGGAAATAATGAAAGCAAAATGGAAAGAATTCAATAGCGAACAAAGAAAGGAAGAAAAACAGAAAAAAAGGAAAGATAGAAAGAAAAGGAAAGACAGAAAGAAAGAAAAAGAAGAAAAAAAGAAAGATGAAAAAAAAGAGAAAAAAAGAATAAGAGAAAAATGAAAAAAAAAGAAAGAAACAAGAAAAAAGAGAAAAAAATGAAGAAAGAAAAAGAGAAAGAAATAAAGAAAGAAAGAAAGTGAGTAAGAAAGTAAGAAAGAAAAAAAGAAAGAAAAAAGAGAGTGAACAAATGAAGAAAGAAAGAAAAAAAAAAGAAAAAGAAAAAAGAGAGAAAGTAAGAAAGAAAGGAAGGAAGAAAGAAAGAAAGAAAAGAAGAAAGAAAGAAAAAAAAAAAGAAAGAAAGAAAGAATGAAAGAAAGAAAGAATGTCTTGGAGAGAGATATATAAAAAATATGTCTTCTTCCCACTCAACTCCACGTACTATGGGGAGAGGATAAACATTGAACAACCGATAATGTTCTGTTCTATGAACCTGCTAATGTCCATGTCTAGCAATGACAGCAGAGGGTTGGCAGCATAATTTGTTATAATATATAGCGTTCTGTTTGAACTAGACGTTACATGTCCGCTCTGTAATGTTGGGACCATCTGTGTACTTTCACGATGGACCAGGTTGACTAGCGATTCGTTGATATCGTGTGCCAGGGAACAGTTGGCTGTGTTCACTTTCTGTCCGGTTTCGCCCTTATGTATTTTGGTATGATCCCGTGTGTTACCGGGGCCTCATTATGAGGGAGGTAAAGAATAGTGACACTGTGACCTTCCAGGCATGTCGTAAGAGGTGACTAAGGAGATTGATCGATGGCTTGACAAGCTGTCATTGTAAAAAGTATTGTTATGGAAACAGAGTCATAGATTTTAGAAGCAGTGATCTCTGCAATATGTGCCATTTTGGCACGCAAGGTTTCTGTTTTTAAGATTGTGGTTCTGCCCTATGTGCCGTCTTCGGCTCGAAAGGACAATAGATAGATAGATAGATAGATAGATAGATAAATAGATAGATAGATAGATAGATAGATAGATAGATAGATAGATAGATAGATAGATAGATAGATAGATAGATAGATAGATAGATAGATAGATAGATAGATAGATAGATAGATAGATAGATGGATGGATGGATGGATGGATGGATGGATGGATGGATGGATGGATGGATGGATGGATGGATGGATGGATGGATGGATGGATGGATGGATGGATGGATGGATGGATAGATAGATAGATAGATAGATAGATAGATAGATAGATAGATAGATAGATAGATAGATAGATAGATAGATAGATAGATAGATAGATAGATAGATAGATAGATAGATAGATAGATAGATAGATAGATAGATAGATAGATAGATAGATAGATAGATAGATAGATAGATAGATAGATAGATAGATAGATAGATAGATAGATAGATAGATAGATAGATAGATAGATTTTGGTATGAGCTGAGACTGCTATGATGGGGACTACAGCTACCTTTCTTTGTTTGGGAGATGAGGTAGTAATTCGGATGATTCCACTGGCACGGACGTTTGAGCAATTATGGATTTAATTCGTTTGCAGTGATACCGGGGCCTTCCATAACCATAACCACACTCGTTGTCTTTTCTTGCTAGAAACATAACTTCTATGAGGTTTATGATAATTCATCATCATGTGCCATACCGGTTGGCGTAGGCGATCATGTCCTTCCACAATATTCTATCTACAGTGCATCGTATCAGTTCTGTTGTTGACTGTTTTCCATGCCATGACACCAAGCTATCCAGTATTTTCTCTCTTTGTCGTCCGCGATCTCTCTTTCCTTGTATTTTGCCAGTTGTAACCAAGTATTCCAACTTTCCTCTTCTCATGATGTGCCCGAAAAATGTTGATTGCTTCTTTCTGATGTTTTTTTAAGAGCTCCTTTTTTATGATAATTAGATAAAGATAAAGCCTCGGTGGCTGAGTGGTTAGTGTGCTCGCTTCCTGACCAGCAGGGTCCAGGTTCGATCCCCAGCACTAGCGGATTTTTTTTCGAGTTGACAAGGCTCCAGGGTTCACCCAGCCTCTAAAAATGGGTAACAGAGACTTTTCTGGGAAGTAAAGGCGGCCTGGCGTGATACCGACCACATCATCCAAAAATGTGCCGTGGTTATTAAAAAAACATGGTCACTAACACCGTATTCCCCATACGCCTAGCAAGACAGGGGAGGGGCGACTTTATTTAACTTACTAAATGTCATGTACGAGACTAGAACCGGCGTCCTATCTCGCGAGTTTTCATCCATATGTGCTAGGCCGCCTATCCAGAAGTGTTCGGAGACTTCTGGATAGTGTCGCTTCAAGCATCGAAACTCACTATACGAGGCGGCATTCCTCATCTTCCAGAGTACTATCCTGATACCCTTTTCTGCCAGCGCTGGGTCGACCGAGGCGGTATTTTTTTTTCAACCACGAGTACAACTCACACTGCTCCCAGCGGGAATCGAACACGGGTTGTCTGAACGTCGGTGGTCCAGTCGAGTGGTTTTCCCAACTTGGCTACCGCGGTCCCCAGTTATGACAATTATCATAATGTGATAGGAGTACAAGTTTGTTTAGATCACTTAGATGTTGCTGTAAAGAGTTTTATATCGCTGCTATTCTATTCTATTCTATTCTATTCTATTCTATTCTATTCTATTCTATTCTATTCTATTCTATTCTATTCTATTCTATTCCTAGAGCAGTTTATTTCTTCTTATTTCCTTCCTCATTTACCTTTCAGCGTTGAGGGGAATATAATTTGCGGTCTTTGCTCTTCTGTTCGTCTCTGCTGCTGTTACGTTTTCTAGTGTTTCTAATATTTCGTCAATCCATCTTTTTCGTTGCCGGCCTTTGGTCTGGTGTTCTCACAACGTTTATCTGAAGGCTCTTTGTGTTGTGTGTTGATCTTTCTGCCTTGCCACGTAGCTAAACCATATTTAACAGACGGTTGGTAGCTAGCAATCGTGATAAGTCAGTAATTTGGTAAAATATTAGTGTCTTATGTTGGATGCTATTTTTAGTGAACAGCTTCTCTCGTGCCTGAATCTGCCAATATTGGATAGACAGATTTGACTGTAGAACGAACAAGACGTATTTGTGATGCCTGGCCTCGTCTCCTTTCTCCTGCACCTTCTGTCTTCAGATTTTGAAATCACTCTTCCTCGAATGTTGTTATGCTGATTTGTATTTGTGTTCTCCGTGTGCTACGATCTGTGCGTACCAGTGAACGTTGATACTACCACACCCCCCCAAAAAAAAACACGACAAAGTTATAGAATTTTCAGCTAATATAGAAAATGCTGTTTCAATCTGTTACTACGCCCCTTAATCCAGTTATCCACGCTTTGTATTTCTATGGATGAACGATTGGCTATAATCGTTTCACAAACACTCACAAGCACGCACATCACCAGCAAGTTAGAGTAATCTCGAGACAAAACCGCATTCATATTTCAACAGTGAGGATAACTTTTCCTTGAGAATTGGATAAAAACTATCACCAAAATAAACGAAACATTTATTGTTTGCGTTTGAAAGTAGATCCCTGTTAAACAACTCATGTTCATTAACTGTTTTTTGTTGCTTCGAACCGGCTGTCGTCTTGTGAATAGAAGTAAGCAATTAACCGACTCCCGAACGGGGGTACTTGAACACACGAACGGAAAATACGCATACAATAACAGAAAACGAAGAAATCGATAAACATGCTGTGTTAGGATGAAACTTGTGTTCTCACTTTCAACATTTTGTCTTTTACTTAGTCGGTTAGTTTGGTTATTCTACAATTATATATCTTTTTGGGGTTATTGAGTTATTGAGTTTTGAGTTACTGAGTTATTGTGTTACTGAGTTTTTTTAGTTACTGAGTTATTGAGTTACTGAATATTTAGTTATTGAGTTACTGAGTTATTGAGTTACTGAATTATTTAGTTATTGAGTTATTGAGTTATTGAGTTATTGAGTTATTGAGTTACTGAGTTATTGAGTTACTGAATTATTTAGTTATTGAGTTATTGAGTTACTGAGTTATTGAGTTACTGAGTTATTGAGTTACTGAGTTATTGAGTTACTGAGTTATTGAGTTATTGAGTTATTGAGTTACTGAGTTATTGAGTTATTGAGTTAATTGCGGGTCATCATCAATGCACTCTGAACATGTCCATAGGTGCTGAGATCCCCTCCTCAGCAAGTCTTGCAGTGTCCGACTGATGACTCCAAAACTTGGTTTGTTCATGCCTACCTGATGTGAGTGGATAGACATGTGAATATTGTTGTACTGTGGGGGTGTAACTCGTGGACATAACTCATGGACATAACTCATGGACATAACTCATGGACATAACTCATGGACATAGCCCATAGACATGTGAACATTGTTGTACTGTGGGAGTGTAACTCGTGGACATAACTCATGGACATAACTCATGGACATAACTCATGGACATAACTCGTGGACATAACTCATGGACATAACTCGTGGACATAACTCATGGACATAACTCGTGGACATAACTCATGGACATAACTCGTGGACATAACTCATGGACATAACTCGTGGACATAACTCGTGGACATAACTCATGGACATAACTCGTGGACATAACTCGTGGACATAACTCGTGGACATAACTCGTGGACATAACTCATGGACATAACTCGTGGACATAACTCATGGACATAACTCATGGACATAACTCGTGGACATAACTCATGGACATAACTCATGGACATAACTCGTGGACATAACTCGTGGACATAACTCGTGGACATAACTCATGGACATAACTCGTGGACATAACTCATGGACATAACTCATGGACATAACTCGTGGACATAACTCATGGACATAACTCATGGACATAACTCATGGACATAACTCATGGACATAACTCATGGACATAACTCATGGACATAACTCGTGGACATAACTCATGAACATAACTCGTGGACATAACTCATGGACATAACTCATGGATATAACTCATGGACATAACTCATGGACATAACTCATGGACATAACTCATGGACATAACTCATGGACATAACTCATGGACATAACTCATGGACATAACTCATGGATATAACTCATGGATATAACTCATGGATATAACTCATGGATATAACTCATGGACATAACTCATGGATATAACTCATGGACATAACTCATGGACATAACTCATGGATATAACTCGTGGACATAACTCATGGACATAACTCATGGATATAACTCATGGACATAACTCATGGACATAACTCATGGATATAACTCATGGACATAACTCGTGGACATAACTCGTGGACATAACTCATGGACATAACTCATGGATATAACTCATGGACATAACTCATGGACATAACTCATGGATATAACTCATGGATATAACTCATGGACATAACTCATGGATATAAATCATGGACATAACTCATGGACATAACTCATGGACATAACCCATTACTATCATCAATTATCATCATCATTATGTCCTATGTCGGCTGGTGTAGGCGATCATGTCCTTCTAAAATTCTCTATCTACAGTGCATCGAATCAGTTCTGTTGCTGACTGTTTTCCTTGCTAAGACACCAATCTATCTAGTATCTTCTCTCTTTGCCGTCCGCGATCTATCTTTCCTTGTATTTTCCCAGTTGTAACCAAGTATTTCAACTTTCATCTGTCCAGGGAACTATCAACATTCTTCTGAGAAATCCCATCTCTGTGGCATCTAATCGTCTTTCTTCATTTCTTTGTCTACAGTCCAAGATTCATTTTCATAAATCAGAATTGGCTCTATATAGCATCGATAGACTCTCTCTCTCTATCTCGCTTCTATTGACACAGACTTGTTGAATGAGACGTTGTTCATTTTCTGAAATGCATTTTTGGTCTGAGATATTCTATATTGGAGATTTTTTTTTTTAATGTAAAGTACCCCCGTCACGCCAAATGGCTTATAAGGACTATGGTGTTTGTGACCATAATATGTATAGACCTTCGACACATGATTTTTAAGGTAATATGGTCGGTATTACGTCCGTGCCGCTTTACTTTCCCAGAAAAAATCCGGTACCCATTTAAGGCTGGGTGAACCCGGAAGCCGTCGATCAGGGTCGAACCCGATCACTTGTCCTTTGTAGTCCAGTTCTCTAACCCGCGAGCTAATGTGGCTCCCATTTAGAGATATGTACACATACAGTATACAACATATTGCATATCATGCGGGGCGGGGGTAGAACCTTAGAACAAGAAATTAAAATAAAGACAGAATGGTGTTAGCTAAACCTGAATGGAGCGAGATAATCTACAACTAATTGACACAAGACGACATCAGCTACAAACTAAAACATAAAATTATGCAAAGGAAAAGAAACACGAGGGCAAGCAAGTACTAATCTTGTCAGAGCAAATATCGCCATGTTTGCGATTACTACTTGCCTGTTTTGTTTTTTTTACGTAAATTTGTGTGCAATATTATTTTTTTTTATTTCTACCTGATGTTTATTGCCGAAACGTTGTATATGATCTCGTCTCTGTACATGTTTTCCTGCTTCAAACCACTTTATGCTTATTTTACACATTAAAATGATAAGTTTGATATTGTTCGTTAAATGGCAGACATGCCACCAACCTTGGGAAAAACATTTAATGGATAAGTCGATAAAGATAAAGACATCAGACGTGTTTGGCGTCACAACGGGGTTAATAATATCATAATTAATTCAGAGGAAGACGTGTGTTAACAGCATTCGGGAAAAAAATGACAAATAATCAACAACAGAAAAAAAAACGAAAAACAATATATAGACCAAAGCAGGATCGAACCCGCACTCAGTGGCACAGCGCATTGCCACGAAAAGCCAAACGCTATAGATCAGTGGTTAGTGAACTGGACTACCACGGACAAGAGGTAGGGTTCGATCCCAACCGACGGCTTCCGGGTTCACTCAGCCTTAAATGGGTACCGGATTTTTTTCTGGGAAAGTAAAGCAGCACGGACGTAATACTGACCACATTACCCCAAAAATCATGTACCGAAGGTCTGTAAAATGTATGGTCACTAACACCATAATCACTATACGCCACTTGGTGTGACGGGGTTACTTTAGTTTTCACTATTAACTTTAATCCAGATTTTACCTGGCGACCGGATGAACCACAGGAATTTCGTTTAAACTTCAAATTTTCCTCGCGACGCTCAAACCTTGTTTTCCTATTTGACAGCGATCGTCACTTCCCGACTAGATTCCAACAAATTCCTAAAATCGTAGATTCTCAAAATAAACGTACAACAATTAGATGACGTCACTATAGTTGGGCTAATTCCGTTAAGAGAAGGTCACGTTGTAGATGTTCAGAAAGTACTTGCTAAACAGGAAGAGGGAGGAGAAGGCGCGCCTACCAGCACCAGAGCTGGAAGTTGTCAGCGACCCACAGCTGATGGCTTGCGCCAGGATCGGTGAACCAGAACCATCCAGACCCTGCTCCACCTCTACGCGGTGCCTCCAGTAACAGACTAACCTGTCTAGTCTGGCCAAGCGTGCAGGGATCGAAGAGGGAAGACAACCCGGTACTCAAAAATGTCGTGCTGAAGTCGGATGTGTTTGGCCTAAACGGCGCAAATATAACAGTTATACTGTAAACCCCAACACAACGCAGACACGTCCACTTAACGTCCTTGTAAGGGCGGATGATGAAGAGGAATATTCTAGTCTACTACGATACTCTAGAATACTTTAGTCATCGGGCGAAAGCAACCAACCAACCAAACAGGAAGAGAAAAGTACTATAGATGAGATGTAACGTGACGAGGTTGGCATATTAACAACCTGGGTGCTGGGATGTCTAGAGGTAGTTCGTCGGCTTCGCAACAGCAAGGACCTGGGTTCAAAGCCCAACAGTAGATGTGGTGATTGTTCAAAAATTTGACAAATTGATCCGTGGTTTCTTGATGACGTCACCCTCCCCTGATCTCTTGGGCAGTGAGATCCGATGTCTAGCCCTCTCGGATAACGGCAATAAACAGGAGGTCCCGTGTACACTCGAGCACGTTAAAGAACCCTTGACAATTTAAACCGAAAAGAGTAGACCATAATATGTGCCGCTGCCCGGGCCCAATTGTCAACAAAAAACTTACACACACCGTGGATCCCAGGAATAGCACGGAGTTCGTGCACACGGACCAGAATTCTCCTCGGATTTTCTCGAGATTCTCGAAGGGGATATCGGGGCACCTATGGGTTGGTCCGGTGTACAGTGATGATGATCCTAACAACAAACAAACAACAAACTGTGGGAACATTACAACAAAATTATGAAATGAAAAACAAGAGAGCATAATCAAGAAATTAAAAAAACAAATTTGTTTTTTTTTTCGTTCGCCAGATTTTACCTCTGACGACGTCCTTAGAGACTAGGAACTGAATTTTGCGTGTTAATCCATTTTTCTCTGGCAGCCCTGCGCAACAGGGGCCCCTCGCCGCAAAGGCAGATAACTCCGACTCTGGAGGTACTCATATTTTTTCCGTCGATGAGTAACTGACGGTTCAAGCCGGGCTTCGCTGCTGAGACCAAAGGTGGTTGCCGCAGAGAGAAATCATAAATAAAAATCCTACCCGGTGCGGCCAGGATTTGAACCAACAACCTCTCTGTCTCGAGGCCGGGGTCTTGCCTCGAGACCAACCAGTTCCCCCAAATAAAAAAATGCACCGTTGTATCTGATTCAACCAAGTCACCACTACGCTTGACTGTCTCTACCTCAGCGACTGTCTCTACCTCAGCGACTGTCTCTACCTCAGCGACTGTCTCTTCCTCAGCGACTGCCTCTACCTCAGCGACTGTCTCTACCTCAGCGACTGCCTCTACCTCAGCGAGTTTCTCATCCCCAACATCACATCCACCTTATGCCATCTCACTACTCTCTAATCACCGCGATACCTCATTACCACACATTACCACCCTCTGCTTCCCACACCTCATTACCAACACATTACCACCCTCTGCTTCCCACACCTCATTACAACCACATCACTACCCTCTTCTCCCACCTCCTCACGTTAACCTACTCACCTCAACAACACCCCTTCCCCCCCCCCCCTCACAACAATCAACAACATGTTGATAACCTGTCACAACACCCCGCTGTTAACCCATTCTGTTCTCAAACCCTGACAGATCCAATAACATGAGCTTGTATTGGGACCAGATGCACCGATATTTCTCCGTCTATACTGAGTTTCAACGAAAATGCAAAAACAAAACATTTAACGTGAGGCTGACTTTGTCATTGAAGGTCTTCTATAGTTTTGCTGAATCTCAGATTATTTTGAGCAAGTTGGTCTTTTAGGATGTAGTCAGGGCAATACATATATGATCAGGGCAATAGATTTATGGCCGGGGTAAAATATTTATCATCAGGACAATAGATTTATAATCAGGACAATAGATATATGATCATGAAAATAGATATATGATCAGGATAATAGATGTTTGATCAGGACAATAGATATATGATCAGGATAATAGATGTATGATCAGGGCAATATATATATATATATATATGATCTGGGCAATAGATATATGATCAGGACAACGGATGTATAATCAGGACAATAGCTATATAAACAGGACAATAGATATATGATCAGGACAATAGCTATATAAACAGGACAATAGATATATGATCAGTGTAATAGATGTATGATCAGGACAATAGCTATATAAACAGGACAATAGATATATGATCAGGACAATAGATATATAATCAGGGCAATAGCTATATAAACAGGACAATAGATATAATATGATCAGGACAATAGATATATGATCAGGACAATAGATATATGATCAGGGCAATATATATATGATCAGGGCAATAGATATATGATCAGGACAATAGATATATGATCAGGGCGATAGATATGTGATCAGGACAACAGATATATGATCAGGGCAATATATATATATGATCAGGGCAATAGATATATGATCAGGGCAATAGATATATGATCAGGGCAATAGATATATGATCAGGACAATAGATGTATGATCAGGGCAATAGATATATGATCAGGGCAATAGATATATGGTCAGGACAATAGATATATGATCAGGGCAATAAATATACGATCAGGACAATAAATATACGATCAGGGCAATAGATGTATGATCAGGGCAATAGATGTATGACGTGACTCGTGAGCTATAAATATTTCGTGAAATCTGTTTTGTAGTCAAGTAAAGCGAAGTGAAGTTGCTCGAAGCAAAGTAAAGTAGAGTACAAATAAAATAACATAAGTGAAGAAGCAAATAATGTAAAGTGAGATGAATTAAGTAATGTAAAGTGAAGTGAAGTTGCTCGTAGCAAAGTAAAGTAGAGTACAAATAAAATAACATAAGTGAAGAAGAAAATAATGTAATGTGAGATGAATTAAGTAATGTAAAGTGAAGTGAAATAAAATAGAATAAAGTAACATAAAATAAAGTGAAGTGAAATAAAATAAAATAGAACAGAACAGAAAAGCATGATCACAATTCACTTTCCCCAATAAAATACCCCCCTTACAAGACTAGATCTAAAAATGTCAAGACATTTAGTTAAGACAATCAACTGTGAAAATGACAAACATTATACTCCTTTCAAAAAAACAAACATTATATTCCTTTCAAAATAACAAACATTATATTCCTTTCAAAATAACAAACATTATATTCCTTTCAAAATGACAAACATTATATTCCTTTCAAAATAACAAACATTATATTCCTTTCAAAATAACAAACATTATATTCCTTTCAAAATAACAAACATTATATTCCTTTCAAAATGACAAACATTATATTCCTTTCAAAATGACAAACATTATATTCCTTTCAAAATGACAAACATTATATTCCTTTCAAAATAACAAACATTATATTCCTTTCAAAATGACAAACATTATATTCCTTTCAAAATAACAAACATATCATATATTAAATATAACACCAGATGTTTAATTTAATTTTGCTGAGACTCGACGCTGTAAGATTATTTAGCCTAGGCATGATAGCACGATAGCGGTAACAATCATTCTGAAGCTTGAATAATACATATATAATCTATTTTCCTAAAAGGAAGCCGCGTTAGCTCGCTGGCTAGTGAACTGGACTACAAAGGACAAGATGTCGGATTCGATCGCAGTCGACTGCTGCCGGGTTCGCCCCGCCTTAAGTGGGTACCGGATTTGTTGTGTGTGTGGGAAAGTAAAACAGCACGGGCGTAATACCGACCACATTACCTCAAGAATCATGTGCCGAAGGTCTATAGAAATTATAGTCACTAACACCATATTCCCTATACGCCACTTGGCGTGACGGAGTTATTTACTTTCCATAAAACAAAACAAAAAAACCTGTATCAATTAAAACGTCTTACCTTGAAACGTTTTAAATCTCCACTGTAGGAGAGCTCTATGATAAAAGATAAATATTTCCAATGAAGTTACGATCTTTATAAATCACATAAAGCCTGAGGTTATGTGAGAAAAAATGTGATTGAAAATGTCGATTGAAAATGTCGATTGAAAATGTCGATAACTGGAGTTGGCATCTCTCCTATCTCAGTCTCTTCCTGTCTCTCTGGTTTTTGTTTCACGGAGACGATGTGGGATGTGCGAGCGGGAAATCTGGTCCTGCCATTGGTCGATTAGATTTGACTTGCCTGACTGACATCGCCAACTCATATTTTTATATTTCTCTTTTGTTTGCTTGTTTGTTTGCTTGTTTGTTTGCTTGTTTGCTTGTTTGCTTGCTTGCTTGCTTGTTTGCTTGTTTGTTTGCTTGCTTGCTTGTTTGCTTGTTTGTTTGCTTGTTTGCTTGTTTGCTTGCTTGTTTGTTTGCTTGCTTGTTTGCTTGTTTGCTTGTTTGCTTGCTTGTTTGCTTGCTTGTTTGCTTGCTTGCTTGCGTTCGCCCGATGAATAACGGGTGTTCCTCTTCGTCATCCTCCCTTAAAAGGACGTTAAGTGGGCGTGTCTGCGTGGTGCTGTGGTTTGCAGTATAACTGTGATATTTGCGCCTTTCGCCCAACACATCCGACTTCAGCATGACATTTTTGAATACTGGATTGTCTTCCCTCTTCGATCCCTACTCACTTGGCCAGACTAGACAGGTTAGTCTGTTACTAGAGGCACCACGGAGAGGTGGTGCAGGGTCTGGATAGTTCTGGTTCACCGATCCTGGCGCAAGCCATCAACTTTTGGTCGCTGACAACTTCCAGCTGTGGTGCTGTGAGGTGCGCCTTCGCCTCCTAATTCTCTTGTTGCCTAGCAATAAACTGACTGGTATAATTGCGATAGTAATGTTGTAAATATTATTAGTAACACTGTTTTTGACATTATTTTATTACTTTATTTCCTTCCTCATTTACATTCCGGCGTAAAGGGGAGATATAGTTCGTGAGTAAAGGTATCAGGATGTAAAGGAATGCAAAACTGTTGTAAAGCTGATGATAATAGTGAAAATTGTTTTGTTAAAGAAAGGAAAAAGTGGAAGGATAACAACTTAACGTAAGTAAGAAACAAAATGAAAGTAGAACAACATTTCGGCCGAAGGGCCTTGAGCTGGAACAAACCACAAGACAAAAATATATATAAGGATATACACAGAAATGTAACTACATGGCGATAATATGCTAGACTCTCGCACTAGGGAAATAAGTCACTTTCTTGAGGTCCAGAACTTGGTCTGAAACAGAGCTTGGTCAGGTACAGAGCTTAGTCAGGCATAGAGCTTGATCAGGTACAGAGCTTGGTCAGGTACAGAGCTTGGTCAGGTACAGAGCTTGGTCAGGTACAGAGCTTAGTCAGGCACAGAGCTTGGTCAGGTACAGAGCTTGGTCAGGTACAGAGCTTGGTATGGTACAGAGCTTGGTCAGATACAGAGCTTTGTCAGGTACAGAGCTTGGTATGGTACAGAGCTTGGTCAGATACAGAGCTTTGTCAGGTACAGAGCTTGGACAGGCACGGAGCTAGGTCAGGCAAAGAGCTTGGTCAGGTACAGAGCTTGGTCAGGTAAAGAACTTAGTCAGGCAAAGAGCTTGGTCAGGTACAGAGCTTGGTCAGGTAAAGAACTTGGTCAGGTAAAGAGCTTGGTCAGGTACAGAGCTTGGTCAGGCAAAGAGCTTGGTCAGGTACAGAACTTAGTCAGGTACAAAACTTGGTCAGGTACAGAACTTAGTCAGGTAAAGAGCTTGATCAGGTACAGAGCTTGGTCAGGTAAAGAGCTTGGTCAGATACAGAACTTGGTCAGCCAAAGAGCTTTGTCAGGTACAGAACTTAGTCAGTACAGAACTTGGTCAGGTACAGAACTTGGTCAGGTACAGAACTTAGTCAGGCAAAGAGCTTGGTCAGGTACAGAGCTTGGTCAGGTACAAAGCTTGGTCAGGCAAAGAGCTTGGTCAGGTACAGAGCTTGGTCAGGTACAAAGCTTGGTCAGGCAAAGAGCTTGGTCAGGTGCAGAACTTAGTCAGGCAAAGATCTTGGTCAGGTGCAGAACTTAGTCAGGCAAAGAGCTTGGTCAGGTGCAGAACTTAGTTAGGCAAAGAGCTTGGTCAGGTACATAACTTAGTTAGGCAAAGAGCTTGGTCAGGTACAGAACTTAGTCAGGTAAAGAGCTTGGTCAGGTACAGAACTTAGTTAGGCAAAGAGCTTGGTCAGGTACAGAGCTTGGTCAGGCAAAGAGCTTGGTCAGGTACAGAGCTTGGTCAGGCAAAGAGCTTGGTCAGGTACAGAGCTTGGTCAGGTACAGAGCTTAGTCAGGCAATAACTGGGTTGAAATTGATATGTCCGGTCATCAGGGCGGGACCAAGGTGTAAAAAACAGTCAGAAGGGAAGGATTCTTAAAATATGTGGACATGGGTACAAGATCCCAGCCTTTACTATTACTGGAAACGTTTCTATGAGCTGATTCTCAATAAGTAAATCCTCGTGGAAAAGTGAACATATAAATCTGTGTACACCTGCAACTATGGGTGTGCACACCAAAGAAAATGTGTACAAAACACATGAGTACGTACATTTACACACGCAGACAAATATATACGCATATATAGCTACAAGTGCGCATGGTGGTAAAAAGTGTGTAGCAGTGTCCTATGTGTATGAGAGCGATATGTTCATGCCTTGTAGGAACAGGGAACCCAACTGGACTATAAAACGATTCTCAAGTGGAGATATAGTGCGCAGTTTCTTGTCCTTCTCATGGCTTCCTCAACTGTTATATCTCCGAGTGTTTCTAGTATTCCGTTTATCCACCTTTTTCCATGGTCGGCCTCTTGGTCTAGTGTTCTCGTATCGTTTGTTGGTAACTTGTTGTATTAGATTTAGTTTTTTTATGTCTTATCACATGCCTAAACCACTTGATCTGATGTCGCTTTATCTACTCAATAGCTGGTTCTGTTTATAGTCTGTTTCTTAACTCTTCATTTCTGATCTTATCTCTCAGTATGTTTCCTGGCATGCGTCTGACACACTTCATTTCTCTTGTGACTATTTTTCTAATAGTTCTTGATTCTAATGTCATTGTCTGACACTGGCAGCACAACGCTGGGCTAAACGCTGCAACAAAAAAAGCATTTTTAAGAATATAATAGTAATGTTTTAAAAGTAATTAATTCTTTCTTTTATTGTATTCATCTGCTGTTGCCTTGAAGCATGGCACGAGAAAGAAGGAATATAAAACATAATTTGATGTCTGTAGATCTTGTATTGCTTGTTCTTTCAGTCTCTTTCCTTTTCAATGTAGTGTCGATCATGGGCGTCCTGGACGCTGTTACAATAGAAGTGTTTTGATTCTTGCATGTCCTTTATTCCGTCTCTACCTTGGTCTCCCTCTTGCTCTCTGTCCGGATGTTTTGAGACAGACAACTTTTGATGTTTGGTCCTTATTGGTTATTGTAGATGTTGGTTGGTAAACAACAACAACTACAATAACAACAATAACAACAATAACAACAATAACAACAATAACAACAGCAACAACAGCAGCAACAGAAACAACAACAACAATAGAAACAACAACAACAATAGCAACAACAACAGCAATAGCAGCAATAAAACAACAACAATAGCAACAACAACAGCAGCAGCAACAACAGCAACGACAACAACAATAACAACAATAACAACAGCAACAACAATAACAACAGCAGCAGCAGCAACAACAACAACAATAGCAACAACAACAGCAGCAGCAACAACAGCAACGACAACAACAATAACAACAACAACAACAATAACAACAGCAGCAGCAGCAGCAACAACAACAATAACAACAACAACAGCAGCAGCAACAACAACAATAACAACAATAACAACAACAACAAACATTAGCAACAACAACAACAATAACAACTACAACAATAGCAACAACAACAACAATGACAACAACAATAGCAACAACAACTACTACAATAACAAGACTAACAACAGCAACAACAACAGCAGCAACAACAACTACAACAACAACAACAATAACAGCAACAACAACAACAACAGCAGCAACAACAACAACTACAACAACTACAATAACAAGAATAACAACAGCAAGAACAAATGCAACAGCAAGAACAACAGCAAAATTAACAACAACAGCAGCAGCAACAACAACTACAACAACAACTACACCAACAACAACAGCAGCAACAACTACAACAACTACAACAACTACTACAATAACAAGAATAACAACAGCAAGAACAGCAGCAACAGCAACAATAACAACAACTACTACAACAACAGCAGCAGCAGCAACAACTACAACAACAACTACAATAACAAGAATAACCACTCTTTCGTGGCCTCTAACCCACAGAAGATCACGGACAGACCTAGGGCAGATCGGAAAACCACAAAAATAACACTACTAGCGTGACGTATTCAGATATACCAGTCATCGCCATCAATAGGTTCACATAGGCCTACAGGCTGACAGGAAATCCACGGAAAATCTCAACCAGTGTGACGCTTCCAGCCTTGCGAGCAGGAGCAGATGTGTTGTGACACCAGCCGTCTATATCTCCTATAGTAAGGTCACACTAGTTGGCGGGCTCTCTGGTTTTAGTTTCTAGCCTCAGTCCTTTGTAAATCTATAGATGGCTGTGTGTGATCTATAGACGGCTGATCTTTTTGTTTCGTTCGCCAGCTTTTACCTCTGACGAAGTCCCTAGAGACTAGAAACTGAATTCTGCGTGTTAATCCATTTTCCCTGACAGCCGTGTGCACAGGAGTCCCTCGCCGGACAGGCAGATAACTCCGACTTCGGAAGTACTCATATTTTTCCGTCCATGAATAATTGACGTTTCAAGCCGAGTCTCGCCGCTGGTTGTCGCGAGAGAAATCATAATTAAAAATCCGAAATGGTGCAGCCATTTGAAAGCAGGATTTGAACCCACAACCTCTCTGACTCGAGGCCGGCGTCTTGCCTCGAGACCAACCAGTTCCCTCCATAGACGGGCTGATCTACAAAAGCTCATGCTCACAAACCTGGCTACTTCACGGTTGTGGATATTCTCCAGGGGTTTCCCTTTTTACTCCCGGGGCCTGATCTAACGTAATCTATCCACAGAACATTCTCGATAGCCATCAAACTCCCAAAACAAACAGAAAAAATAAACAAAACATGGAAACAGAACGAGGAGAAACTCTCTCTAGTGGATTTCTCAATTATTCCATGTAATTGAATTCACTTTTTTTCCCCCTGTCAGAATTATCCAGTTTTGTTTTCTCTACTTGGGCAACATTTTAAGTGAAAACAATTTTTTAATTTTTATTTAGAAAGCTTGTGTTATTTTTGCCCCCCGAGGAAACGGTCGGGGAATAGTTGAACAAAAACAAAAAAACTTGAATTGAAAACAGATATGGGTAAGGAGAGATTAAATAAACATCTAAGTGATCTCATTGGAAGCAGAGACAATTGTGAACTTTTGGTTCAGGCAGAGAAATAGAGATACTTTCCTTCATTTTTTAGGGGGTAAAATGAGTATTTTTTTATTTTATAATTTACATAATTGGAAAGGGAAGGCTTTATTGTAGCCGGGGCATTACCGTATCTGATCAGCGGTCACGAAGTCTGTCAGTGGTGATACAACGATCCCTAGGTTCACAAATTCTGTCAGTGCTATATAGAACCAATTCTGACCTATGGAAGCGAATCATGGACAGTAGACAAACAAATGAAAAGACTGTTAGAGGCCACAGAGATGGGATTTCTCAGAAGAATGTTGAAAGTTCCCTGGACAGCTAAAAAGACCAATGAGGAAGTTCTCAAAGAGGCCAACACAAAAAAGGGAGCTCTTAAAAAAACATCAGAAAGAAGCAATCAACATATTTTGGGAACATCATGAGAAGAGGAAAGTTGAAATACTTGGTTACAACTGGTAAAATAAAAGGAAAGAGAGATCGCGGACGACAAAGAGAGAAAATACTGGATAGCTCAGTGTCATGGCATGGAAAACAGTCAACAACAGAACTCATACGATGCACTGTAGATAGAAGGTTGTGGAAGGACATGATCGCCAACGCCAACCGGTACGGCACATGATGATGATGAATTTAATTGAAATGATGGAATTTAATTGATTTGATTGCGTTTCCAGGTTCCATGTCACACGAGGAGTGCGACGTTTCTTGCCTCCCCTGGTCTACGACTCGTTGGTAAGGTGGAATGCCTCTTTAGCACATGTAGAGCGTCACAAAAAAACCGTAGGAGCAGGTGTATGGATGGTGTTGAGGGAGTAGGGAGTGGGTGGTGTTGTGGGAGCAGGTAGCGGATGGTGTTGTTAGAGCAGGTAGCGGATGGTGTTGTTAGAGCAGGTAGCGGATGGTGTTGTTAGAGCAGGTAGCGGATGGTGTTGCTAGAGCAGGTAGCGGATGGTGTTGTTAGAGCAGGTAGTGGATGGTGTTGTTAGAGCAGGTAGTGGATGGTGTTGTTAGAGCAGGTAGCGGATGGTGTTGTTAGAGCAGGTAGTGGATGGTGTTGTTAGAGCAGGTAGCGGATGGTGTTGTTAGAGCAGGTAGTGGATGGTGTTGTTAGAGCAGGTAGCGGATGGTGTTGTTAGAGCAGGTAGTGGATGGTGTTGTTAGAGCAGGTAGCGGATGGTGTTGTTAGAGCAGGTAGCGGATGGTGTTGTTAGAGCAGGTAGTGGATGGTGTTGTTAGAGCAGGTAGCGGATGGTGTTGTTAGAGCAGGTAGTGGATGGTGTTGTTAGAGCAGGTAGCGGATGGTGTTGTTAGAGCAGGTAGTGGATGGTGTTGTTAGAGCAGGTAGCGGATGGTGTTGTTAGAGCAGGTAGCGGATGGTGTTGTTAGAGCAGGTAGTGGATGGTGTTGTTAGAGCAGGTAGCGGATGGTGTTGTTAGAGCAGGTAGCGGATGGTGTTGTTAGAGCATGTAGCGGATGGTGTTGTTAGAGCAGGTAGCGGATGGCGTTGTTAGAGCAGGTAGCGGATGGTGTTGTTAGAGCAGGTAGCGGATGGTGTTGTTAGAGCAGGTAGCGGATGGTGTTGTTAGAGCAGGTAGCGGATGGTGTTGTTAGAGCAGGTAGCGGATGGTGTTGTTAGAGCAGGTAGCGGATGATGTTGTTAGAGCAGGTAGCGGATGGTGTTGTTAGAGCAGGTAGCGGATGGTGTTGTTAGAGCAGGTAGCGGATGGTGTTGTGGGAACACCAACAAGTAGTGGCTAATGTAGTCTCCATTCCATGATGATAGACAGATGTCATTTGTAAAGATAATTGCTGCGATCTCCGACTACTCCTGTCACTGCCGCCCTTATAAGGTATAGGCCACGCCTTTTTGTGTTAACCCTTTGGGTAGAAATAATAAAAAAAAAAGACTATTTGGTTCGATGAGAACATCGCTCGTGGCTCTAAATTCAAGCTGATGCCCATCTTTGTTATATTAGTTTAACTATAAGGTTGTGAAACATGGACACATTCAGCAGAGCTACAGAATAAAATACAAGCTATGGAGATGAAATGTTATTGTAAGGCTTTGGGCATCTCTTACTTAGATCGCATCCCAAATATTATTACTTCAATCGTATCACAATTGTTATCACAACGATCGTGCCACAAATGTTATCACTTAGATTGTATCACAAATGTTATCGTAACCTTTTGGGCATCTCTTTCTTTGATCGTACCACAATTAAATGTCACGTATCGCGACCGTCTAGTCTGACAAATATCATTCTGCATGGAGTTGTGAAAAGAGAGGGGAGGAGAGGTTCGTTGACAAAGAGATGGGAAGAAAATATCAAAGACGGGACAGGCCTTGACTTTGGAGAGTCCCAAGGAATGACTTTAGATTGAGAGAAATAGAGAATGGTGCCTTTCAGCTGTGCCCCAACACTCTCTGTGTTGACGAAGGTTGTCAGTTGTGCCCCAGCACTCCCTGGGTTGACGAAGGTTGTCAGTGGTGCCCCAATAACCCCTGGATGACGAAGTCTGTCAGTGGTGCCCCAACACTCCCTGGGTTGACGAAGGTTGTCAGTGGTGCCCCAGCACTCCCTGGGTTGACGAAGGTTGTCAGTGGTGCCCCAGCACTCCCTGGGTTGACGAAGGTTGTCAGTGGTGCCCCAGCACTCCCTGGGTTGACGAAGGTTGTCAGTGGTGCCCCAATAACCCTGGATGACGAAGTCTGTCAGTGGTGCCCCAACAACTGCTGGGATGTAAGAAGAGAAAGAATTCTGGCGTTTAAATTATCTAAGTGCATTTCATGCATTTCAATGATCTAAGTGTATTTATTTAGTTTGACACCAAACCAGAATGGATAGAAAATTCACAGATTCACAAACATTAAAAAAATGCCACCACTTATATACAATTAATTCATTTGGCAAGAGCCCAAAAGTCCGACAGATAAACCGCCATTCTTATAACACCCAACACATTTCCAGCCATGTATCTCGCGCAATAGATTTTAGCAGAAAGCTGGCATTAAAAATCGCGGTGTCTGTCCACTGAAATATGTGAAGAAATCGATGAGAAATATTGATAACATTATGCGATATACATACACATATATGCACCAGTTAGTAAAAAGAAATGGCGAGGTAACAAGCTATCACAAGATTATATCAGAAGAAGGAAAAGGCTGTAATTGAATGAAGCATAACTGAAATCTCTTGGGCAAATCACATTTCGCTTAGGCAATATTATGTTGCCACAAACTTTAGAATAAAAAGATAGAGAACAGCTTATTGAATAAGAATATGTGCATATATAACGTAGGGACAGAGAAAGTATCTTTCAGAAGTTAAAAATAGTCTTTTATGAAAATCGTTCTGGAAGAAATGTCCCTGATGGTTAATTTCCCTGGTGAGATTTCATCTGTCAGTTTTGCTCTTCTTTGGAAGAAAGTCTAACAGTGTTGCTTTCTGTACATGACGACGTAGGTGTCATCGCAGTGTCAGCCGAACTTATAGGTGTAATGACCACTTCTGAAGATATCAAAAGACTAAATATTCCTTCCTTCCTTCCTTCCTTTCTGTCTATCTTTCTCTCTCCCTCCATTCCTTCCTTCCATCCTTCCTTAGAAGGGGGTTCTACTGGTGAGGGCCACCAGTGGATATCATCCAGGAGAAGCCAGATGTCTGGTGTAGAGACGGTTCGGTAGATAGTTTCCATGTCAAAAGATCAGTCAATAGTTTGTAGAGGGGGTTCGGTGGATAGTTTCCATGACAGAAGATCAGTCAATTGTTTGTAGAGACGGTTCGGTAGATAGTTTCCATGTCAGAAGATCAGTCAATTGTTTGTAGAGACGGTTCAGTAGATAGTTTCCATGACAAAAGATCAGTCAATAGTTTGTAGAGAGGGTTCGGTAGATAGTCTCCATGTCAGAAGATCAGTCAATTGTTTGTAGAGACGGTTCGGTAGATAGTCTCCATGTCAGAAGATCAGTCAATTGTTTGTAGAGACGGTTAGGTAGATAGTTTCCATGTCAGAAGATCAGTCAATTATTTGTAGAGACGGTTAGGTAGATAGTTTCCATGACAGAAGATCAGTCAATAGTTTGTAGAGGGGGTTCGGTAGATAGTTTCCATGACAAAAGATCAGTCAATAGTTTGTAGAGAGGGTTCGGTGGATAGTTTCCATGACAGAAGATCAGTCAATAGTTTGTAGAGAGGGTTCGGTAGATAGTTTCCATGACAAAAGATCAGTCAATAGTTTGTAGAGAGGGTTCGGTAGATAGTTTCCATGACAGAAGATCAGTCAATAGTTTGTAGAAAGGGTTCGGTAGATAGTTTCCATGACAAAAGATCAGTCAATAGTTTGTAGAGAGGGTTCGGTAGATAGTTTCCATAACAGAAGATCAGTCAATAGTTTGTAGAGAGGGTTCGGTGGATAGTCTCCATGACAGAAAATCAATCAATAGTTTGCAGTTAAGGAAGATGGTCAACCCTGGACAGTGTTAGCGAACTAAGAGTTCTGGTGGACTTGAACAACTGACTCACAGTCGGAGAGTCTTGGATCTCATAGACGACGGTGTCAGTTTGATTAGTTTCAGATCTGTGTCTTGCTACAACTTTTGTGTTCTGACAGGTTGGCTAGCTGCGCTGTCGTTGAAGACCGGTTAAGCAATGGATCACGTGAACGTCACCAATGCCCTCCGAGATGTGGTAAGGACACACGGCTTCGACAACCATGAGTCCATGTCACTCCTTCGGTTGAAAGAGATGAGAGTTAAGATGGGCACAGTCAGAAATGAGAAACTTAGTGGGCGAGTAAGAAGACTTATCAACCAACATAGAACTGGAGTCGTGAGTCGCTGGACACTGCGGGACTTGCTGAGGAGGGGATCTGAGCACCTATGGACATGTTCGGGAAACAATGATGATGATCCTCATATAACTCAATAAGCCGATGTAACGACAGGTAGAGATATACAGTTGTAGCCAGTATGCTAACATTGTCACCATCAAGTTGTTGAGTGTTGCTGTCCAAATGTAATTGTCAGATATGGATGAACTTCCTCAGAGATCCGGAAATGGGAGACGTAGATGCGCAGTAACCATCCCATCTCATACAAGAGAAGTTAAAATATGTCAATATGGCTTCCACATAATAGAAAAGGTTCCGCGGAGCAGTTGCGTCTTGTTTTTATTATCAGTGAGAGTTGTCTCCCCATCGAAGGTTGGCTAACATGGAGCGCCATTCTGCTCTGTCTCTGGCTTTGATGGTGCAGATTGTCATAGGCTGACTTGTCCATCTCCACATCGAAGGTTGGTTACCATGGAGCGCCATTCTGCTCTGTCTCTGGCTTTGATGGTGCAGATTGTCATAGGCTGACTTGTCCATCTCCACATCGAAGGTTGGTTACCATGGAGCGCCATTCTGCTCTGTCTCTGGCTTTGATGGTGCAGATTGTCATAGGCTGACTTGTCCATCTCCACATCGAAGGTTGGTTACCATGGAGCGCCATTCTGCTCTGTCTCTGGCTTTGATGGTGCAGATTGTCATAGGCTGACTTGTCCATCTCCACATCGAAGGTTGGTTACCATGGAGCGCCATTCTGCTCTGTCTCTGGCTTTGATGGTGCAGATTGTCATAGGCTGACTTGTCCATCTCCACAACGAAGGTTGGCTAACATGGAGCGCCATTCTGCTCTGTCTCTGGCTTTGATGGTGCAGATTGTCATAGGCTGACTTGTCCATCTCCACAACGAAGGTTGGCTACCATGGAGCGCCATTCTGCTCTGTCTCTGGCTTTGATGGTGCAGATTGTCATAGGTTGACTTGTCCATCTCCACAACGAAGGTTGGTTACCAAGGAGCGCCATTCTGCTCTGTCTCTGGCTTTGATGATCCAGATTGTCATAGGTTGACTTGTCCATCTTTTGATGTTACTCGTCCATGTTAGTCTTTGTCTGCCTCTGTCTCTTTTACCTTGTATTTTCCCTTCCAATATTACTTTTAGTAGGCTGTTGTGTCTTTTAACATGGCCCCAAAAAATCGCATTTGTTTTGTTTGAACTGTGCTTAGTAGTTCTCTTTTCATTTTTAGTTGTTTTAAAACTTCATCGTTTGTTTTCTTTTCTGTCCATTAAATTGTTCCTATTCTTCTATAAATCCACATTTCAAAGGCTTCAATTTTTCTATTCTGTTTTCTTGTCTAATGTCTATGTTTCTTCACCATACAGAAATATTGAGAAGATGTAACATTTTGCTATTCTTAGTTTTAGCCTTGGTGCTATTTGTTTTAATTTTAGTATACTTTTCATGACATTAAAATTACTTTTTGCCATTCCTATTCTTTTGTTTATTTCAGTTTTACATTTTCCATCACTGGTTATAGTATGTCCAAGGTAGTTGTAGCTCTGAGCTGTCTCCAGGTCTGTTCCTTCAATTGTTATATCCACTTGTAGGTTTTCATGATACCGTCGTAAAAATTGCTACAACGTAAATCTTACATGGATCTCCAAAAATAATATTTTCTGTGAACGTTTGCTACACAGCTGTGTGTTTACCCAAGCAGAAACAAGGGAATCAAATGCTGTCATTATTTCCTGGGTTATGTGAGCTTGGTGACCTGAAATTCTAACTCATGGTGACGTAGCTACCGGAGGTGTTACGTTGCCTATCCACATGGCTACATAAGTCTGTCAATCCAGCCATATGCTTGGATCCATCAAAGTGTTGTTCAATGTGTCTCCCGTGTTACAAAGGGTTTGTTGATGTATCGCTGCTCCCCTATCATCAGCACACACAAAAAATGTAAATAAATGTCTTGAAAATTGGCGAAAATTAATTATAAAAAAAAAACACACAGCCCCCTTTCTATGATACTGTCATACTTTTTACAGCACACTTGAAATATAAAAATCCAACACCAATGGAATTGATGTTAGTATATTTTTTATGGCATTAAAATTACTTTTTGCCATTCCTATTCGTTTGTTTATTTCAGTTGTACATTTTCCATCACTGGTTATAGTATGTCAAGGTAGTTGTAGTTCTGAACTGTCTCCAGGTCTAGTCCTTCAACTTTGATATCCACTTGTGGGTTTTGAGTATTTCCATTGTTTTTGATCATATCAGAGTACTTTTGATAGAGGGAGGAGCCAGTAGTGGGGTGTAATGTACTCTCAAAGGTAGGGAGATAACTTTTCAAGAAAGGAACACAACAAAATACTAACGTTTCGGCCTATGGCCTTCTTCACAAGATGGGGACAACGACGACAAACTGTGAGGTACAAATACCTACAGCCACGTGTCGAATGATGAAGTTAGGGACAGATGGACAGAGGGATGAGAGATTGGATGGTGAGATGAGAAAGAGATGTGCCACATGCTAGATGATAGGTGAAGTGTAGAGATATAGATTCGTAAGTATAGAGCAATAATGTAGAACTGACAACTAAACAATAATACAAAATAAAAAGTATATAATATATTTTTTAAAACTTAGATGGAGTAACATGGCTGTTCAGGGTGAGAGAATGTCTCCAAATATTTGGTAGAGACAAACCGAGTGACACCCCACTACTGGCTCCTTGCTACCAGCTTTACCGCAGCATTGCAATGAGTTGCCTGTTTCCTAGTTTGATATAACCGAAATATGCTCGACTTTATTATTATCTCTCTCTCTCTCTCTGCGATCAAGACTCAATCAGAGTAGGATTCCAGACTCTCTCATGAAGACAGCTGTCAGGTTAAGTGATTTGATTGCCCCATATATTATTATGATTTGAACTGTTTAACGCGTATTAGCCTATTTTTGTTCTGTTAAAATATACATAGATTCTGAGCGTTACATTGACTTGCTCATTACTTTCCATGAGGTCGTGGTCATTGCGAATTCAATAAGTTTTAATGATGTCCTTGATAGCTGTATATGTTCCTATCACACAGCCAAAGACGCCCAAGAGGAAAATAAGCACGTTCTTCACGATGACGTATTTTGGTAGAGCGGAGCCTTCTCCTGAAAGTGTCACGATTTCCAACAGTGATGGCAGCATCAGGCACAACATAGAACCGGCGAAGGCACCGATCAGGGAGATAAGGAGCTCAAGGTGTGGGATAGCTGCAGCGAGTCCAGCTGAAATAGACAAATGATGGTAGATGAATGAGAGAAAAGAATGAAAGAGGAAAAGAGAGATGAAAAGAAAGAAAGAAAGAAAGAATGAATGAAAGAAAGGAAGGAAGGAAGGAAGGAAGAAAGAAAGAAAGAAAAGTATGAAAGAGGAAAGAAAGAAAGAAACAAACAAACAAAGAAAAAAGGAAATAAGTAAAAAAAAAGGGGGGGGAGGGGTGGGGGGGGGGAGAAGTGAAAAGTTGGACCAGAACATCTCGCGGGGACTGCATTGACCAAGTGGTCTTTATTCTCCGGGCCTGCATGTCTCACTACCAGACTCCAGTAATGCTCCAGTAATGCTCCAGTAATGCCCCAGTAAAAAATAATGCCCGAAAGGTGGTTTTTTGTGTGTCTTTAATACGCAAGACAATTGAGTGGAGAAAACCAGCAGAAAACAGAACATAGGAACTGATAGAAGAATTGCTTTCAAAAAAAAAAAAAGGCAAAAGACACTAATCAGCGGAGCCGCGATAGCTCGCTGGATAGTGAACTGGACTACAAAGGACAAGAGGTAGGGTTCGATCCCAACCGACGGCTTCCGAGTTCACCCAGCCTTTAATGGGTACCGGATTTTTTTTTCAGGGAAAGTAAAGCGGCGCGGGCGTAATACCGACCACATTACCCCAAAAAATCATGTGCCGAAGGTCTGTAAAATGTATGATCACTAACACCATATTCCCTATACGGCACTTGGCGTGACGGGGTACTTTACTTCATAAATCAGCACTAAATACGTCACTCTTAACATTGAACACAAGAACTGAAAGATCTGAAATCAAATATTAACATGAAAGACAAATCAGATCATGAAAGCTAAACAACCCCCCCCCCCCCCCAAAAAAAAAAAAAATAATAATAATAATAATAATAAATAAATAAATAACAAAAGACCAGATTTTTTTTAAACCTCAAAGAAGAAGGAGCGCAAGAACAAATGTGCTGAGAATAAACAAAACTGCAATAAGAACACACAACACAATAACAAAAGTAGGGGAGTAAAACAATAGATAGAAAAGAAAACACGATAATTTAGTTGTATCTCTCTCTCTCTCTCTCTCTCTCTCTCTCTGCGATCAAGACTCAATCAGAGCAGGATTCCAGACTCTCTCATGAAGGCAGCTGTCTGTTTAAGCGAATCGATTGCCCCATATACGAGTTTCTCTTCCAGGGAGGTGGGTGTGGACCACATTGCTCTTCTCAGGTCTGTGTACTGGAGGCAATCCCGTAGAACATGTTTTGTTGTCATATTGTCCAGTGTACAGTGGCATAGGCTGGTTGTACCTATTTTGAATTTGGTGAACATTTGATTTCTCACTCTATTGTGGCCAGTGCTTAGGCGAAGTACGATGACTTGATTCCTCCTTGATAGTTGGTGGTATCCGTCACTCTCGTTATGCTTTGGGTGTTCTCGTTTCCATTTTTCATGAAACTGACCCTTGAGGATGGATTTGGCTTCATCATAACTGAGCGGATGGTTCTCTTGTGGTAATCTCCCTCCCTCTTTAGCTAATTTGTCTGCGCGTTCGTTCCCGTGTATATTACAGTGAGATGGTATCCACTGAATGACTACTCTCTGGAAGTTATTGCATAGTTGGTCCAGGGTTGTTCTCAAGTCATCTAGTTCATTGTTCTTAGAGCTTTTTAGAGCTGATAATACTGACAGTGCATCAGTCAGAATTACCAATTTATTGTGCATGTTATTTTTGTGTTGAGTAGCCAGTGTTGCAGCATCTCTGATGGCCTCAGTTTCTTTTTAAAGTTGTTTGAGAATTTCCCAGTAGCTATTGACTTGGTGATCTCGTCCTGGTTATTCAGCGTCAAGAACATACCTCCCCCTCCATTTCTGGTGGCATTTGTAGCAGAGCAATCTGTGTATATGGGACCAAGAGTCCTGTGGGTAGGTATCGTGTATGTGTTTTTCTGCTACGTGTTTTCTTTCTGTGTTTGATTGGGTGCCTTTTTCACGATTCCTGTTATATTTTCCTTAAGTTCTGGTATTTTATGTTTTCCATGAGGAGGCATATCAGATGGGCCCAAGGGTTTCTATATTGTTTGGGAAAGTACTGGGTCTCCAGTAGTTAGTTCGTTGGCAATTGCAGCGAAGTTGCTCCTCTTTAGTCGTACAATTCCGGAACCAGTTATTCTTTGGTGCATGGGGTGGCTAAGGAGCCTTCTATATTTCTCCGCTTGTTGCAATACTTTAGTGACCCGTCTGTCATCTAAGGGTTGTAAACCTGTTACTGTTTCTAGTGTCTTGATAGGTATAGATTTCATAGCACCAGTGATGATACGGGCAGCTTGGTTCTGTGTTCTGTTAATTTTGCTGAGGTGTGATTTGGAAGCCATAGCCCAGGCTGTAACTCCATACTCTAGAACTGGTCTGACTCTTCCTACGTATAGTTTTTTTCAAATATTGCTGTTTGCCCCCAAGTCCGTTCCTGCCAATTTCTTCATAATATTTGTTCTTTTTCTGGCTTTTTTCCTTGCTCTGTCTATCTGATTTTTCCAAGTCATTCTGCGATTCATGGTGACGCCAAGATATGTTGGGTTTTGGTCAATATGTAGTGTATGGTCTTTTATCTTCATGTTTGCAGAGAGTGTGTTTCTTGATAGGCTGAAAATTGTATATGTAGTTTTTTTTTTTCCGTTGATTGGTAAGAACCAGGTGTTCGTCCATTTTTCAAGTTCACCTAGGGCATCTTGCATCCTGGATCCAGTCACCGACATACTTTCCTCGCGAGCCCATAACGCCAGATCATCTGCGTATATTGCTGAGTGTATTCTGGGTGGAATGTCCATTACGATGTCATTTATGAAAATTAAAAAGAGTGTTGGGGACAAGACTCCGCCTTGTGGGACACCTTGTTCGATAGAGACCTTCTTACTTAGTTGACCTTGAACTTGTACTCTGGCCGTTCTATCCTGAAGGTATTGAGAGACCCAATTGAATAAACGACACTGGATGCCAAGTCTAAAAAGCTTGTTCTTTAAACCCTCTCGCCAAACCCTATCAAAAGCCTTCTCCATGTCGACCCACACTGCCAGTGTGTGTTTCTTTTCTTGTAGAGCATCCTCTATTTCCTGTGCAATGTAGGTGGCCATGTCTTCAGCTGATCTGTGCTGACGGAAACCACTTTGTTGTGGTATGATTTGTTGTTTTGTCTCCAAATGCCACATAAATCTTCTGTTAACCAGCCTTTCCATGAATTTACTCAGACAGCTCAGTATGCTAATTGGTCTATAGCTACTTGGGTCTAGTGGATCTTTTCCACACTTGAGAATGGGCACCATAATAGCTTCTTTCCAGATTGTCGGCACATGACCTCTCTTCCAGCTAGCATTATTATCCTTAGAAGCTGGCTCTTGGCTTTCTGTCCCAGATTTAGGAGCATTTCGTTGGAGATTCCATCTTTACCAGGTGAACTTTTGAGCTTCAATCCTTTGAGGGCAACATCTAATTCAGTTGGGGTAAAGATGGTCGTCTGATGCTTTTCTGGTGCTAAAGGCATGTGTTTTGCATCTTGGTTTTCCCGCCTTTCAGCTTTCTGTTTGTCTATTGAAATGTTTATTCTACTAATGTTTTTGTAAGTCTCTATCAGTAGATTTGCTGCCCTTTTGCCTGTGAGGATGTTCTGATTGTGTGCTAATGATATTGGAGGTCGGCAGTTGTTTTCGTCGCTCAGAGCTTTCGCAAGTTTCCATAGTTTATGACCATTTTTGTCTAGATTAAGGCTCTCTGTTTTGTCTATCCAGCTCTGTCTTGCTGATATCATGACCTCACGTCTGTATTTAGCCGAGGCTGCTTTGTAGGCAATGTTGCTCTCTGTGCTGTGTGATGTTTCAGCTAGTTCTCTGGCAGAGTCCAGTTCCTCTTCTAGTCTTTGTATTTCCTTGCTCCGGTATGGCTTGTAGTTTCTTCTTGCTCCTCTAGGAATGGAATCTTTAGCAGCTCTCAGGATTCCATTTGTTAACCGCTCTATCATATTATTGACCTTCTTTTCGTGGGTGTTGATAGGCGCAGTATATGCATCAGTGAGCCTGGCAAACTTTGCCCAATCTGCTCTTATAATTCCAGCGGGGAAGAGGTATTTGTACCTCCTGTTTGTGAGCAAGAGCCACTGAAAGTTTGACTGGTCTATGGTCACTATCTCCAAGTTGGTTCAGCACTTTTCTGGTTATTTTGATAGATATGTCTCCAGTTGCAAATGCTAGGTCGGGAGTGGAAGTTGTTTTCCATCTTCTTGAGTAGAAGGTTGGGGGGTCCTCCCTAGAGTTTATGAGGAATAGGTTGTTGTGTATTTCCCATTCTTCCACTTCTTCACCTCGAACATTGGACTCCTTATATCCCCATCTTTCAGAGTGGCTATTAAAGGCTCCTACTACCAGACACTTTGATGGTGTTATTTCCATTGACTCCAGCTTCAGTAATTTGTCATTTGGACAGTATATATTAAATATCCTTATACTAGCGGAGTTAATGTATAGGTCTGTACCAATGATAATTTAGAAGTATGAGTTTGTTAACAAAATAAAAAGCGAAACAACAAAAAAATGAACACAAGAAAATACAAACTAATTTTACAATCAAGATCGAAAACATGAAATCGAAGTTCACAAAAATGAAATATATATTTGGCGGTAATTACATGAGAGAAATCAATAAAAGAACGGTGTCTGGCATTATCGCAGTTATCGATCCTACAAAATGTGTTTTGTTCAAATCTAGATCTGGCTTGATTGAATTTGTGTTTTTGTACAAGTTTGTTGTTTCTGATGTTGATTTATCTCTCATGAAGCTGGGAACTAGCTTTGTGTTGGCTTCTTTTAGATCGTTTTTGGTATTTTAACTGTCCACGTTGAGTTATTGAGTTGTTAAGTTATTGGGTTGTTGAGTTATTGGGTTGTTGAGTTATTGGGTTGTTGAGTTATTGGGTTATTGGTTTATTATTGAGTTATTGGGTTGTTGAGTTATTGGGGTGTTGAGTTATTGGGCTGTTGAGTTATTGGGTTGTTAAGTTATTGGGTTATTGAGTTATTGGGTTGTTGAGTTATTGGGTTATTGGTTTATTATTGAGTTATTGGGTTGTTGAGTTATTGGGTGTTGAGTTATTGGGCTGTTGAGTTATTGGTTTATTATTGAGTTATTGAGTTAATGAGTTGTTGAGTTATTGGTTTATTATTGAGTTATTGGGTTGTTGAGTTATTATTGAGTTATTAGGTTGTTGAGCTATTGGTTTATTATTGAGTTAATGAGTTGTGAGTTATTGGTTTATTATTAAGTTAATGAGTTGTTGAGTTATTGGTTTATTATTGAGTTAATGAGTTGTTGAGTTATTGGTTTATTATTAAGTTAATGAGTTGTTGAGTTATTGGTTTATTATTGAGTTAATGAGTTGTTGAGTTATTGTGTTATTATTGAGTTATTGGGTTATTGAATTGTTGAGTTATTGGTTTATTATTGAGCTATTGAGTTAATGAGTTGTTGAGTTATTTGCGGGCCATCATCACTGCACTCCGAACATGTCCATAGATGCTCAGATCCCCTCCTCAGCAAGTTAACTCCCATCTCTTTCATCAGAAGGAGTGACGTGGACTCATGGTTGTCGAGGTCCTGTGCTCTTCCCACATCTCGGAGGGCATTGATGATGTCCACACGATCCATTGGTTGCCCGTCCTCAACGACAGCGCAGCTAGCCAACCTGTCTGCTCTTTCATTTCCCCGTACTCCCGCATGTCCAGAGACATAGACAAAGGTGACCTTACGTATTTTTGACTTCTGCAATGACTCTACCCATTGCCGCGTACATAGCCCGCCTCCACTTTTCTTATCATGCTCACCGAATCACTCAGTATACATGCGTGGGTGTAGACTTGTGACTCTAACCCAGATGAATGCCCTGATCACTGCCATCACCTCCATCGTCATGCTACTCACGGTCATAACATATGTACCACTGTCTTCTTTGACTAGGTACAAATAATAATACATAAATATTATTATATGGGGAACTTCCGAGGCGATAATAGGGAATAATAGAACAAAGAAGTATGTGTTAGCACAAAATCACCGATGAGAAAGATGCAGTCATTCATACAGACGGATCTGTAATGTATTGTATTACAGTGAAAGTCATATATTGTTCTTCGTTTTTTTCTATTGTTGTTTGTCTGTCAATTTTTCCGAGAGCTAACACATACTTCTTTGTTCTATTATTCCCCTTTCTTCTTTGACTACTCTGCCAGCCGAGCATGCTGTAGATGTCACATGCACTCCTTTGGTGTCGTCTTGCAGATCCGTCTTTATAGTAAAGTATATTTTTATATACGTAATATTTTCTTCATGGGTTTTTGCGCTATTGAACACGTGACAAAATGGCGGTTTGTTTTCGCCGGTCTGTCGTCAAGGACGATTAATTCATTTAATTTGTAAAAGGCTCACAGCGTATCCACGTGCTGCAGAGCTATTTACTGGAGTTGGCCAGTTTATAACGAGTTCTGGACCATGCGACTGAGTAAGTGCACGTGAGTCTAGACCATCCACAGCATCGACGTTCAGCGACTAAATCATCTATGAGACTATGATGACGGTAAGTATTCAGAAGCAGCCCAAACGACAACATCGAAGAAGGAAAACACAACAAGGTAAGTTAGGTGGCGTTAAACTGTCGAAGTGTGAGAGGTTAGGCCTAAAGTATGTGCGCGTTACATATTGGAATTGTGGGTCCATTAATCAACGACGGCCCATTCTTGATAAGCTACTGTGCGGCGCCGATATAATGGTTTTACAAGAAACTCTTCTTGGTGACAGGACAGTAAGTACTCCTGGCTTTCATTGTTTTTACAATAGACGACACCTTGGGCAGGCCATCCTTGTGCGCAACAATATGGTGGCAGCTGAGGTTGATATGTCTGCTTGGGACAATGCAGAATTGCAGGTACATGCGGTTAGGGTGCAGACCCCAGTTCATTTCGTGATTGTAAATGTGTATGCCTGTAATGGGAAGGTGAACACACAACAATGGCAGAATCTCTTCGAGTTCGATGAAGAGAACGTCATTTTCTGCGGAGACTTCAATGCTAGAGGAAACCAGTGGGGTAACGTCATAACCAAACAAGCGGGGAGAAGACCTAGAGAAACGCTCTGGTGTCGGCCGATTTAGTGTGCTTGAATGATGGAAGGGCAACAAGAATGGCCACTCGAACAGGGGACTCTGATAGTGTCATAGACCTTGCACTGGTGTCTTCCACCTTCGCACCGGTTTGCAGGTGGAGTGCACTGGGGTTCCACGGAAGTGATCACTATCCATGTGTCCTCCTAATTGAGAAAAGCAGAAATAGAAGCCAGAGAAGAAAGCTCCACACATTCCACTACGAGAAAACAGACCAGGACGTCATTAGCAAAATCAGACATAGGAAACAGAGCGCCCCTCGTAGGAGGCAGGAGAGATGGACGCAGCCACCCTGGTGGAATGTAGATGTCGAGGAAGCTTGACGGAACAAGAGACAAACGGCCAAGACATGCAGAAAGACAGAAGGAATGGAAGAACACAACCTGAGCTCTTGAAGCGTCTGAAAGTAGAGGTCGATCAAAAAATGATGCACTTTAAACTATGTGCTAAGCAGGCTAAGGATGCCAAATGGGATGACTTCTGTAAAAAAAGTGTGATCAGAAAAATCGCTAGCCACAGAGCATGAATAGCACAACACGACACAGAGGCATACCAGACTTTCAGAGCACAGGCCGGATATGGCACAAATCTGATGAGAGCTAAGGGAAGTGACTCCTTGCCCGCTACATTGAACAGACTGACCAAAGAAATGAGGCTGTAAGGATGAGGATACGGGGATCGCTGTCAAAATTGTGTAAGGATGTAGGGCTGGAAGAAGATCTCACAATCACAACCGATACCATTCGCACGACACTTAAAAGGCCACACAACACTGCTCTGGTCCAGATGGTGTTCGGTACGATGACATAGGCGATTTAGCTGACGACGACTTGACAAAACTGGCCAATGAGTTTAATGCCAGTATTCGGAGTGGCCAGATTAAGGAGTAGTGGCTACACAGCTACTTACTACCGCTACCGAAGCCAAACAAGGACCATTCTCAGATCAGTGCCTACAGAATCATCACAATGCAGAACACTGCGGGCAAGCTGCTGGAGAAAATAGTTGCCCGTGTCCTCACCTGTCACCTTGAACAGAAACGCGTATTCCCACCCACACTCGGAGGTTATAGATATAACAAAGAGTCATGGCTCAATGCGGCAGTCTTTGCCTATGACGTCTTCGAAGGCTTCCACAGACTAGAGGAGACATGTGCTGCTGCTATAGATCTGGAGGATGCATACAACAGGGTACCATTTGAATACCTCATGCATATGCCCCTCAAACTGGCAGTGCACCCCTTCCTCATTAGATGGATCACTGCAGCACTGTTTCAGAGGAAGGTAATACTCAGATGTGGAAGTTGGTCTTCCGAGCCAACATCCATTTGTCCTGGACTGCCACAAGGCTGACCATTGTCAACAGTCCTATTTAACGTGTACACAATAACGATCACGGCCCAACAGCTGGATGGGAGGGGAAGAACTATAACTTTTGCTGATGATATTCTGGTATATCGACAGGGAAGAGACAGACGGGGAATCGCCTCCACAATGCAAGACGAACTCGATCGCATTTCTTCCTGGTGTGGGGTTTCAGGTGCCTTGGTTAATCATAAAGCATCAGTTTCATGGTTCTCTCTTAACAATCATATCGTTAATACGACCACACCGGTAGTACGAATGGGAGCTGATAAGGTGACCAGGGACAAGTTGATGACATACCTCGGAGTTAAGTTTGATCGCAGCCTGTGTTTTCGGGACCACGTCGACCATGTGATCACAAAATTCTGCAAAAGATTAGCCGCCTTGTAGGTCTTTGCACCTGCAAACATCGAGCAGAGGCTACTTACTCTTCTGTTCCAGGGATTAGTCCTCGCACCAATCGAGTATGCCCTGGCAATTCTGCCTGTCAGTACGACTCAAATTGACAGGCTGGAGAAAATACAGAATGAAGCTATGCGCATTATCTTGGGGTGTACGAGAGACACTCCCTGTGTAGCAATGAGGTATCTTCTTGACTTTCAAACCATGGATGACAGAATCAAGATCTGGAAAGCACGAGCATACCTGAAGATTACTACAGATACAGAGCACCATTGCACCATGTGCTCAACACAGTGAAAGGTGCCAGGCTAAAAAGAGGCAAATCATGAGGGGGCGAGCAGAAGATGTCACCAAACAGGTCTGTGGGCTTACCAATATCAGCGTTGGTGAGGAGTGGATACCGGTGCCTACGTCATTCAAGGGGACTTTCTCGTGTATTGTCACACTCGACAGGAAAAGTAGGGAATAGAACCCGGTCGTGGTTAATGCTGAGGCCAACAGTCTCATCTGCGATAACACCGATGAGAAAGATGCAGTCATCTATACAGACAGATCTGTAAGGCGACACCAAAAAAAGTGCATGGGCATTTACAGCACGCTCGGCAGGCAGAATAGTCAAGGAAGACAGTGGTGCATACGTCATGACCACGAGTAGCATGACAATGGAGGCGATGGCAGTGACCAAGGCATTCAAATGGTTAGAGTCACAAGACTACATCCACGCATGTATACTGAGTGATTCGATGAGCGTGATAAAAAAAGTGGAGGCGGGCTCTGTACGCATGCAATGGGTAGAGTCGTTGCAGAAATCCAAAATACGTAAGGTCGCCTTTGTCTATGTCTCTGGACATGAGGGAGTACGGGGAAATGAGAGAGCGGACAGGTTGGCTAGCTGCGCTGTCGTTGAGGACGGGCAACCAATGGATCGGGCGGACATCATCAATGCCCTCCGAGATGTGGGAAGAGCACAGGACTTCGACAAACACAGATCCACGTCACTTCTTCGGATGATGGAAATGGGAGTTAAGATGGGCACAGCCAGATATGAGAAACTTAGTGGGCGTGTAAGAAAACTTATCAACCAACATAGAACAGGAGTCGTCAGTCACTGGACACTGAGGGACTTGCTGAGGAGGGGATCTGAGCACCTATGGGCATGTTCGGAGTGCAATGATGATGACCCGCAAATAGCTCAATAACTGAGGAGGGGATCTGAGCACATATGGGCATGTTCGGAGTACAATGATGATGACCCGCAAATAACTCAATAACTGAGGAGGGGATCTGAGCACCTATGGGCATGTTCGGAGTGCAATGATGATGACCCGCAAATAACTCAATAACTCAATAACTCATTTTTTTTTCATGGCATTGTAATTACTTTTTGCCATCCCTATTCTTTTGCCTATTTCAGTAAGTGCATCAAGGGAACTATATGTTGTTATCTGATTGTGCCAACAACAATAACAGACGATGTACTCACCCGTCACAACGACCATTCCTATACGAAACATGTACTCTCCATACTTTCGTAATATCTCCTGTTTGAGTACAGGCTGAAGGGCCGGCCAAATTATAGACATGCCCACGTACAGGGGAATGTTGAAAGTGATGAGGATAGCCACGCCATACATTAGCCGGACTGATAGATACAGCCTGAAACGGTGAAAGGTCATGGTTATTGGTAGGTACAACGTTGAATCAACAAATGTTAACGCTATTGGTACGTAAATTTGAATGCGGAAAGAGACTACTTAAGTGAGTTGCCTTGTTTGGTCTATTAGCAACGATTAAGTATTATTACCTCGCTCCGTCCCTGCTTACAATAGCCTGACATTATCACTTGTATATGTATATATATATATAGGTGTATCTACATGACGTCGCCAAATACTAAACATTTTAGGCTGTTGCTACCATAATAAGGATATCTCCATCTTGAGCGATCAGCGTTTGCTTTGCATTTAGACATTTAGACATTTAGACATTTAGACATTTAGACATTTAGACATTTAGACATTTAGACCAGCGTGGGTCCTGAACAAGATCTGCTTTTGCTTTACATTCAGATATTTAGACATTTAGACATTTAGGCATTTAGACCAGCTTGGGTCCTGAACAAGATCTGCTTTTGCTTTACATTCAGATATTTAGACATTTAGACATTTAGACATTTAGACCAGCTTGGGTCCTGAACAAGATCTGCTTTTGCTTTACATTCAGATATTTAGACATTTAGACGTTCAGACATTTAGATATTTAGACATTTAGACATTTAGACATTTAGGCCAGCTTGGGTCACGAACAAGACGGTGTTGGGGTATTTGTTGGAAAGGAGCTTGGAAAGTATTTGTTGAAGACCTATGTTCTACAGGGAGCTGAAAGTATTTGTTGAAGACATATGTTCTACAGGGAGCTGAAAGTATTTGTTGAAGACCTATGTTCTACAGGGAGCTTAAAGTATTTGTTGAAGACCTATGTTCTACAGGGAGCTGAAAGTATTTGTTGAAGACCTATGCTCCACAGGGAGCTAAAAGTATTTGTTGAAGACATATGTTCTACAGGGAGCTGAAAGTATTTGTTGAAGACCTATGTTCTACAGGGAGCTGAAAGTATTTGTGGTGACCTATGTTCTACAGGGAGCTGAAAGTATTTGATGAAGACCTATGTTCTACAGAGAGCTGAAAGTATTTGTTGAAGACCTATTTTCCACAGGGAGCTGAAAGTATTTGTTGAAGACCTATGTTCTACAGGGAGCTGAAAGTGTTTGTTGAAGACCTATGCACAACAGGGAGCTGAAAGTGTTTGTTGAAGACCTATGCACCACAGGAGCTGGAAGTGTTTGTTGAAGACGTATGCTCCACAGGGAGCTGAAAGTGTTTGTTGAAGACCTATGCTCCACAGGGAGCTAAAAGTATTTGTTGAAGACATATGTTCTACAGGGAGCTGAAAGTATTTGTTGAAGACCTATGTTCTACAGGGAGCTGAAAGTATTTGTGGTGACCTATGTTCTACAGGGAGCTGAAAGTATTTGATGAAGACCTATGTTCTACAGGGAGCTGAAAGTATTTGTTGAAGACCTATTTTCCACAGGGAGCTGAAAGTATTTGTTGAAGACCTATGTTCTACAGGGAGCTGAAAGTGTTTGTTGAAGACCTATGCACAACAGGGAGCTGAAAGTGTTTGTTGAAGACCTATGCACCACAGGGAGCTGGAAGTGTTTGTTGAAGACCTATGCTCCACAGGGAGCTGAAAGTGTTTGTTGAAGACCTATGCTCCACAGGGAGCTGAAAGTGTTTGTTGAAGACCTATGTTCTACAGGGAGCTGAAAGTGTTTGTTGAAGACCTATATTCTACAGGGGGCTGAAAGTGTTTGTTGAAGACCTATGCTCCACAGGGAGCTGAAAGTGTTTGTTAAGATCTATATTCTACAGGGAGCTGAAAGTGTTTGTTGAAGACCTATATTCTACAGGGAGCTGAAAGTGTTTGTTGAAGACCTATGCTCCACAGGGTGCTGGAAGTGTTTGTTGAAGACCTATGCTCCACAGGGAGCTGAAAATGTTTGTTGAAGACCTATGATCTACAGGGAGCTGAAAGTAGTTGTTGAATACCTATGTTCTACAGGGAGCTGAAAGTAGTTGTTGAGGACCTATGCTCTACAGGGAGCTGAAAGTAGTTGTTGAAGACCTATGCTCTACAGGGAGCTGAAAGTGTTTGTTGAAGACCTATGCTCCACAGGGAGCTGAAAGTGTTTGTTGAAGACCTATGCTCTACAGGGAGCTGAAAGTAGTTGTTGAAGACCTATGCTCTACAGGGAGCCGAAAGGAAAATGAAAAAGAACTGTGGACAGAAAATTATGGAAGGACATGATCACCAACATCAACCGCTATGGCACAGGATGATGTTTCGATATACACAAAATTCAGTCTGTAAATTAGTAAATCCCGAAGTAAAGTGAATAGCGGGTAAGTTTATTTACCTCTTATCTTTACGACACGCTTTTCATTTCTGGGGTCAGTAGGAGGTACATATGATACAGAACAACTAAAGGTCATTTAGTGCAGTCATCACAAGGTGTTAGGGTCTGAGTTCTCATTTCTGGGGTCAGTAGGAGGTACATATGATACAGAACAACTAAAGGCCATTTAGTGCAGTCATCACAAGGTGTTAGGGTCTGAGTTCTCATTTCTGGGGTCAGTAGTAGGTACATATGGTACAGAACAACTAAAGGTCATTTAGTGCAGTCATCACAAGGTGTTAGGGTCTGAGTTCTCATTTCTGGGGTCAGTAGGAGGTACATATGATACAGAACAACTAAAGGTCATTTAGTGCAGTCATCACAAGGTGTTAGGGTCTGAGTTCTCATTTTACACCCGAAAGAAAAAAAACGATTAATGGTACCATGATTTGAACCCACGAGGTTCAGGGCTAAAACTAAGAATAGCAAAATGTTTCATCTTCTCAATATTCCTGTACGGCGCAGAAACATGGACATTAGACAAGAAAACAGAACAGAAAATTGAAGCCTTTGAAATGTGGATTTGTAGAGGAATAGGCAGACTTGGATGGAAAGAAAAGAAAACAAACGATGAAGTTTTAAAACAATTAAAAATGAAAAGAAAACTACTAAACACAATTAGAACAAGACAAATGAAATTTTGGGGCATGTTAAAAGACATAACAATCTACTAAAAGTAATCTTGGAAGGGAAAATACAAGGTAAAAGAATCAGAGGTAGGCCAAGACTAAAATGGATGAGCAACTTGTCAGCCTATGACAACCTGCACCATCAAAGTAAGAGACAGAACGAAATGGAGCTCCATGGTAGCCAACCTTCGATGCGGAGACGGCACTTGATGATTATCTCCGGGTTGATACAAGTCAAGCAAGTTGATAACGTGAAGTTGAGGGAAGTCTTCATGTGTGGCACCAGAAGCTACCAGTAGGTAGATGAGTAGAGTGCCTGTCAATCAATCGATTAGCTTGGATTACAGTTACCAGGTTACAGATCTAGCAGGTCCTGAACGCTAAGTCAATCCCGGAGTTGGGCCGATGTTAAAAGCCAGGTAGGGCGTGTAGGTAGATCAGGTCAAGTGAGATCAACGAGAGATCATTTGGTGAAAAGGGGGATGATTTACGTTCAGGGATTAGTGTATCTTGGAGCCATGCCATCCACAACAGTGGCTGGGGTATGAGCTGGATCGGTGGGATGACATCAATTTCAAGTATTGTGAGAATATCTGAGATTATCATCATGTGCCATACCGGTTGGCGTAAGCGATCATGTCCTCCCACATTTTTCTATCCACGTTTCATTGTATCAATTCTGTTGTTACCAATGTTTCAACCGACATGCAGTCTTTCTAAGGAAACGAGAACAACATAAATTTGGGGGCCTTGGTAGCCTAGTTGGGGGCCTCGGTAGCCTAGTTGGGGGCCTCGGTTGCCTAGTTGGGGGCCTCGGTTGCCTAGTTGGGGGCCTCGGTTGCCTAGTTGGGGGCCTTGGTAGCCTAGTTGGGGGCCTCGGTTGCCTAGTTGGGGGCCTCGGTTGCCTAGTTGGGGGCCTCGGTTGCCTAGTTGGGGGCATCGGTAGCCTAGTTGGGGGCCTCGGTTGCCTAGTTGGGGCCTCGGTAGCCTAGTTGGGGGCCTCGGTAGCCTAGTTGGGGGCCTCGGTTGCCTAGTTGGGGGCCTCGGTAGCCTAGTTGGGGCCTCGGTAGCCTAGTTGGGGGCCACGGTAGCCTAGTTGGGGGCCGCGGTAGCCTAGTTGGGGGCCACGGTAGCCTAGTTGGGGGCCACGGTAGCCTAGTTGGGGGCCACGGTAGCCTAGTTGGGGGCCACGGTAGCCTAGTTGGGGGCCACGGTAGCCTAGTTGGGGGCCTCGGTAGCCTAGTTGGGGCCACGGTAGCCTAGTTGGGGGCCACGGTAGCCTAGTTGGGGGCCACGGTAGCCTAGTTGGGGGCCGCGGTAGCCTAGTTGGGGGCCGCGGTAGCCTAGTTGGGGGCCACGGTAGCCTAGTTGGGGGCCGCGGTAGCCTAGTTTGGGGTCTCGGTAGCCTATTTGGGAAAACCACCCGACTGGACTACCGACGTTCGGACAACCCGTGTTCGATTCCCGCTGGGTGCAGTGTGAATTGTACTCGTGGTTGAAAAAAAAAATACCCACGGTCGACCCAGCCTTTGGTAGAAATGGGTACCAGGGTAATAGGGAATAATAGAACAAAGAAGTATGTGTTAGCACTCGGAAAAATTGACAGACAAACAACAATAGAAAAAAACGAAGAACAATATATGGTCCGAAGTGGGATCGAACCCGTACTCAGTGACACCGCGCCTTGCCACGAGAAGCCGAACGCTTGGCACACTGCCACGCAGCCAACTAAAAAATTGGCTATTGTAGCAGTGTCTTACACGATGGCGTTCTCAATGACTAAAGCATAGGGTAACGATCACAGACCGGAAATAAATTGTATATTTGTACTTTCCTATTAATAGCCAATTTTTTAGTTGGCTGCGTGGCAGTGTGCCAAGCGTTCGGCTTCTCGTGGCAAGGCGCGGTGCCACTGAGTACGGGTTCGATCCCGCTTCGGACCATATATTGTTCTTCGTTTTTTTCTATTGTTGTTTGTCTGTCAATTTTTCCGAGTGCCAACACATACTCCTTTGTTCTATTATTCCCTATTATCGCCTCGGAAGTTCCCCGTATAATACTATTTATGTATTATTATTTGTACCAGGGTAATACCCTGGGAAGGTGAGGAATGTCGCCTCACATCTGAGTTTCGATGCTTGAGGCGACACTTTCCAGAAATCTCCGAACATTTCTGGATAGGTGGTCGAGCACATATGGGTGTAAACTCGCGTGCTAAGACGCCGGTTCAAGTCTCGTACTTTACCTTGACCTTCAATTCTGTTGTTGACCGTTTTCCATGATGTGACACCAAGCTACCCAGCATATGTTTCTCGTTGTCGTTCCCGATCTCTCTTTCCCAGTTTTTTGTCAATTGTAACCAAGTATTCCAACTTTCATTTTCTAATGAAGTGCCAACAAATTCTGGGTTCACCCAGCCTTAAATGGGTACCGGATTTTTTTCTGGGAAAGTAAAGCAGCACGGGCGTAATACCGACCACATTACACCAAAAATCATGTGCTGAAGGTCTGTAAAATATAGAGTCACTAACACCATGGTTCCCTATACGCCACTTGGCATGACAGGAATACTTTTTTTTTTAACTTTCAGAATTTCCTCGTTAGTCCTTTTTGCTGTCCATGGAACTCTCAACATTCTTCTGAGAAATCCTATCTTTTGGCCTCTATATGTCTTTTCATTTGTTTTTTTTTGTTTTGTTTTTTTTTTTGTTTTGCTAATTGTCCCTGATTCACTTTTATCTGTCAGAACTGATTCTATATCGCACAGTTGAATTCTCTCACTTCTGTTGACATTCAATTGTGTTGCAAGCAGTGATGTTAGTCACATGACCCGCATGAGAAGATGGAATTGTATGAACTTTGTCTCTCTTCCTCCTCTTTTCTTTTAAACTCCTCATTAATCTTCTCCTTCTTCTTCTGATGTTTTTCTTCCTCTCCACTTTCTTCTTCTTTTCTCATCCTATTTCTTCTTCCCTTTAACATTTTTTTTCAATCTTCTCCGTTCTCTTTGCCTTCTTTTTTCTTGGCTCCCCTTTTTTTGTCTTTCTTCTCCTTTCTAGTTCTTCTTGTCTTTCTTCTCCTTCCTGTCTTTCTCCTTATTCTTCTCCTTCTTCTTCCTCTCTTTCTCCTTCTCCTTCTTCTCTTTGTTCTGTTTCTTCTCCCCCAGCCTCTACCCCCTTTCTGATGAAACATAAAACGAAGTGTAGGGTCAATCCTCTAATTCATTTAGCAACTTTATCACTTTCCAAGCCGTTCTGTTTATTGCCATCCTTTTAAGATCATTCCATATTTTCCCAATCATCTTCATCTCAACATTCACCTGTCTTTTCCAAGAATATTTTGGTTTTCCCCTTTGTTCCCTCCCCTGGGAATTCCAAAAAAGGGCCTCTCGTGCATTACTCTCTGTTGGCTTCCGTAGTGTGTGTCCTATCCAGTGCCATCGTCTTCGCTGTATCTCTTTATCCACTGGTATTTGACTGGTAGATTTCCATAATTCTATGTTAGTGATTTTGTCCAGCCATTACTCTCTGTTGGTTTCCGTAGTGTGTGTCCTATCCAGCGCCATCGTCTTCGCTGTATCTCTTTATCCACTGGTATTTGACTGGTACATTTCCATAATTCTATGTTAGTGATTTTGTCCAGCCATTACTCTCTGTTGGTTTCCGTAGTGTGTGTCCTATCCAGCGCCATCGTCTTCGCTGTATCTCTTTATCCACTGGTATTTGACTGGTACATTTCCATAATTCTATATTAGTGATTTTGTCCTGCCATTACTATCCTTTTATTTCTGCGTAAGCATCCATTAATTAATTTTTTTTTTCGTTCGCCAGCATTTTACCTCTGACGAGGTCCCTAGAAACTAAGAACGGAATGTTGCGAGTCAATACGTTTTTCTCTGGTAGCCGTGTGCACAAAGGTCCCTCGCCGCACAGGCAGATAACTCCGACTTCGGAGGTACTCATGTTTTTTTCCGTCCATGAATAATTGACGTTTCAAGCCTCTCGCTGGTGAGACCAGAGGTGGGTTGCCGCAGAGAGAAATCACAAATAAAAATCCCAACTGCATCCATTAATGCAAGTCTGTAACTTCTAGTTGTCATTTTTGTTGTTCTCCATGTTTTACAGTCTTTAAATACTAGAGCCACACGAATTAATAAGCAAGCCCCGCCCACACGCGACACTAACCAATCATTGTCTGGCATGCTTAGGGAGATGCTGTCCTTGATGTCATCCCCAAACTTGAGGTAACCATAGAAACCCATGGCGCTGTATAAACAAGCAGTGGTGACCATACCCAAGTTGAGAACCCCTGTCCAGCCACCAAAGTCCTCGGGGTTTCTCATGCTGTTCTCCAGGGGTAGCACCTGATGATGACATCACAAAACAAAAATAGAGAATTTTTTACTTCTCAAAAGTTGAAAAGGTGAAAACGTTACTAAATCAACAATAAATACCGCTACTAACATTAATACACTACTACTACTTCTTTCTTCTTCTACCTTTTAGCTCCCAGTGGAGCATAGGTCTTCAACAAACACTTTCCAAGTCGTTCTGTTTTTTGCCATTCTTTTAAGATCATTCCATGTCTTCCCCATCATCTTCATCTCTGCTTCTATCTGTCTTCTCCAAGAATTCCTTGGTCTTCCTCTTTGTCGTTTCCCCTGGGGATTCCATAAAAAGGGACTGTTGTGCAATACTCTCAGTTAGCTTCCGTAGTATGTGTCCTATCCAGCGCCATCATCTTCGCTGTATCTCTTTATCCACTGGGGTTTGATTGGCACATTTCTATAATTCTATGTTAGTGATTTTGTCCTGCCATTTCCATCCCTTTATCCTGCGTAAACATCCATTAATGAAAGTCTGTATCTTCGTGATTGTCAATTTTGTTATTCTCCATGTTTCACAGCCATATAATAGGACCGACTTAACATTTGAGTTGAAAATTTTTATTTTTGTATTTAACCTAATTTCTTTGGATTTTCCATATGTTTCCCAGTGCAACGAAAGCTCCTCATGCTTTTGATATCCTTATTTTGGTATCATTTTCTATTCCTTCCTCTTTATCTATATTACTGCCCAGATATATGTAAGATTGTACGTCTAGTAGAGGTATTTCTCCTAGTTTTATTTGGTTTTGCAAACTGTATTAATTCTCATAATTTTGGTCTTATCTCTATCAATCTTCACTCCTAGCTGTTGTGATCTCTCATCTAATATACTCATTTTATCCTGCATCTGTTGATGGCTGTGTGATAGGAGAGCTATGTCATCAGCAAAGTCTAAATCATCAAGTTGTTTGGTCAGTGACCACTGGATCCCATTTCTGTTGTTTTGAGTTATTTTCATAATCCAATCTATGGCCAGTAGAAAGAGAAATGGAGACAGGAGGCATCCTTGCCTTACTCCTGTTCTTATTTCAAATGCTTCTGTAAGCTGTCCTTCATGCACCACACTACATTTTGTTCCTTCATACATTGTTTTTATCAGGTTAATAAACTTTATGGGGATTCCGTAATGACTCAGCAACTTCCAAAGCATTCTTCTGTCTAAACTATCAAATGCCTTTTCGTAATCTATGAATCCAATATATAGTGGGGATTTTAGTTCTAAACTTTGTTCAACTATTATACGTAGGGTAGTTATTTGATCAGCACATGATCTGTTCTTCCTAAAACCTGCTTGTTCATCTCTCAAGTGTTTCTCTATAGCCTCTTTTAGTCTCTCCAGAATGATTCTGCCTAATATTTTTCCTGGCACTGATAGTAGCATAATTCCCTATAATTTGTGCACTCCTGTAAACTTCCTTTCTTTGGTAGTTTGATCATATAACCTTCTCTCCAGTCTTTAGGTATTTCTTCCCTCTCCCAAATTTTATCCAATAGATCCTGTAACATCTTGGTAGAGGTGTTAATATCTGCTTTGATGGCTTCCGAAGGAATTTCATCTGGTCCTGTGGCTTTACCATCTTTTAATAATTTGATGGCTTTCATTATTTCTTCTTTGCTTGGTTTTCCGCAGTTAACGTGTAACTCTTCTTCTGCTGGTAGTATATCTGGAGGATTATTTGAGCCGGGTCTGTTCAAAAGTTCTTCAAAGTGTTCTTTCCATCTCTCCATTTGTTCCCTTATATTACTAAGCAGATTTCCTTTCTTGTCTTTGATAAAGGCGTTGATCTGTTTGTATTTTCCACCTAATTTCTTTGTGCTGTTGTACAGTTCTTTCATATTCCTTTATTTGCTGCTTCTTCTGCCTCTTTAGCTAGTTCATCTATATATTTCCTCTTATCCCTTTTAATGCATCTTCTCACTTCTTTGTTCACCTCTGTGTAAGCTTCCTGTGTCTTGGCTTTATTACTTCTTGTTTTGCTTTTATTTATGTCTGCTTTCTTGTTCTTTCTTTCTTTAATTTTATCCAGGGTCTCTGCTGTCATCCATGCCTTATTCTGGCGTTCTCTTTTCCCCAGTGTTTCTTCGCATGTCTCTTTCCATATATTTTTTACCTGTTTCCAATGATCTTCTATATTTATTGTATTTTCTAGTTGTTGGAGGACTTGGTATTTGTTTGATATTGTGACTGCGAATTTATCTTTAATTCCTTGTTCTTTAAGAAACCCTACATTGAAATACTTTCTACCCTTATTCGTTGTATTATACCTTTTTATTTAATTTTAAGTTTGGCTAACAGAAGATGATGATCAGAAGCTATATCTGCCCCTCTATATACTTTTACATCCTGTAAGGATGACTTAAACTTATTATTAATACATATGTGATCAATTTGATTTTCCGTTCTATGATCTGGTGACACCATGTCGCTTTGTGTATTCTTTTATGTTGGAATATTGTTCCTCCTAGGCTCATTTGATTAAGGGCGCAGAAATTCACAAATATCTCTCCATTCTCGTTTATATCTCCAAGTCCATGTTTTCCCATAATCTCTTCGAAGCCTCTGTTGTCTGATCCTACCTTAGCATTTAGGTCTCCCATCAAGATTATAATATCCTTGGCTCGTCTTGCATCCATCTGCCATTGTAGCTGTTTATAAAAATCATCTTTAACTGAGTCATCTTTATCGTTCGTTGGTGCATAGCATTGTATAATGTGTAATTTTATTTTGTTTTTGGTTGTTCTAAATGTTGCTCTCACCAGTCTTGGTCCCACTGCCTCCCATTCTATTAGTGTCTTCTGTGCATTCTTTGATAGCATTATAGCTACCCCTTCGCTATGTTGTGCTCCTGGTTCCTGGTGTCCTGATGATAAAATCATCTCCCCTGTATTCAATTTTATTCTCTCTGCTCCCAGCCATCTTGTTTCACACATTCCCAGAATATCTATCTTATAGTTGGTCATTTCTGCTGCCACTTGTGTCGCTTTTCCCTGTTCGTTAAGGGTACGAACATTCCAGGTGCCAATTCTGGATGATTTCCTGGTAGACAAAGGGTGAGTCGGCAACCCGGACTCCTTACGGCTTTCTCCGGATTGCGTCATACGTCTCTTAGACAGAGAGCCCTTCTCTTTCCTGGTTGACGGATTAACTTTATCTTTCTTTGACTTGTTCATGTTTGTGAAGTTTTTTCGGCTTACTTTTTTTACAGTATGGGATAGCCAGTCCCATGCCTAACCCTCCTTTCTCGCCTCTTACGAACATGCCTGGTAGGGTACAGCGCCGCTATTCTTTACTCCCCTTTCGGGCCCCGGCAGCGCACGGGCGAACTATTATACATAGAGTAGTTATTTGATCAGCACATGATCTGTTTTTCCTAAAACCTGCTTGTTCATCTCTCAAATGTTTCTCCATGGCCTCTTTTAGTCTCTCCAGAATGATTCTGCTTAATAATTTTCCTGGCACTGATAGTAGCATAATTCCCCTATAATTTGTGCACTCCTGTAAACTTCCTTTCTTTGGTAGTTTGATCATATAACCTTCTTTCAAGTCTTTAGGTATTTCTTCCCTCTCCCAAATTTTATCTAATAGATTATGTAGCATCTTGGTAGAGGTGTTAATATCTGCTTTGATGGCTTCCGAAGGAATTTCAACTGGTCCTCTGACTTTACCATCTTTTAATAGTTTGATGGCTTTCATTATTTCTTCTTTGCTTGGTTTTCCACAGTTAACGTGTAACTCTTCTTCTGCTGGTAGTATATCTGGAATATTATTTGAACCGGGTCTATTCAAAAGTTGTTCAAAATGCTCTTTCCATCTCTCCATTTGTCCCCTTATATTACTAAACAGATTTCCTTTCTTATCTTTAATAAAGGCGTTAATCTGTTTGTGTTTTCCACCTAATTTCTTTGTGCTGTTGTACAGTTCTTTCATATTCCCTTTATTTGCTGCTTCTTCTGCCTCTTTAGCTAGTTCATCTATATATTTCCTCTTATCCCTTTTAATGCATCTTCTCACTTCTTTGTTCACCTCTGTGTAAGCTTCCTGTGTCTTGGCTTTATTACTTCTCGTTTTGCTTTTATTTATGTCTGCTTTCTTGTTCTTTCTTTCTTTAATTTTATCCAGGGTCTCTGCTGTCATCCATGCCTTATTCTGGCGTTCTTTTTTCCCCAGTGTTTCTTCTAAAGGTCTCTTTCCATATATCTTTTACCTGTTTCCAATGATCTTCTATGTTTATTGTATTTTCTAGTTGTTGGAGGACTTGGTATTTGTTTGATATTGTGACTGCGAATTTATCTTTATTTCCTTGTTCTTTAAGAAACCCTACATCCAAATACGTTCTACCCTTCTTCGCTGTAGTATACCTTTTTAATTTAATTTTAAGTTTGGCTATCAGAAGATGATGATCAGAAGCTATATCTGCCCCTCTATATACTTTTACATCTTGTAAGGATGACTTAAACTTATTATTAATACATATGTGATCAATTTGATTTTCCTTTCTATGATCTGGTGACACCCATGTCGCTTTGTGTATTCTTTTATATTGGAATATTGTTCCTCCTAGGCTCATTTGATTAAGGGCGCATAAATTCACAAATATCTCTCCATTCTCGTTTATATCTCCAAGTCCATGTTTTTCCATAATCTCTTCGAAGCCTCTGTTGTCTGATCCTACCTTAGCATTTAAGTCTCCCATCAAGATTATAATATCCTTGGATCGTCTTGCATCCATCTGACATTGTAGCTGTTTATAGAATTCATCTTTTAATAAATCATCCTTATCGTTGGTTGGTGCATAGCATTGTATAATGTGTAATTTTATTTTGTTTTTGGTTGTTTTAAATGTGGCTCTCATTAGTCTCGGTCATACTGCTTCCCATTCTATTAGTGTCTTCTATGCATTCCTTGATATCATTATAGCTACCCCTTCACTATGTTGTGCTCCAGGTTCCTGGTGTCCTGATGATAATATCGTCTCTCCTGTATTTAGTTTTATTCTTTCAGTTCCTAGCCATCTTGTTTCACACTTTCACAGAATATCTATCTTGAAGTTTGTCATTTCTGCTGCCACTTGTGAAGCTTTTCCCTGTTCGTTAAGGGTACGTACATTCCAGGTGCAAATTCTGGAGGATTTTCTGGTAGACAAAGGGTGATTCGGCAACCCGGACTCCTTACGGCTTTCTCCGGCGTGCGTCATACGTCTCTTAGACAGAGAGCCCTTCTCTTTCCTGGTTGACGGATTAACTTTATCTTTCTTTGACTTGTTCATGTTTGTGAAGTTTTTTGGGCTTACTTTTTTTACAGTATGGGATAGCCAGTCCCATGCCTAACCCTCCTTTCTCGCCTCTTACGAACATGTCTGGTCGGGTACAGCGCCGCTATTCTTTACTCCCCTTTCGTGTCCCGGCAGTGCACGGGCGACTACTACTACGACTATTACTACAACTATTACTATAACTATTACTACAACTATTACTATAACTATTACTACAACTATTACTATAACTATTATTACCACCGCTACAACTATTGCTACTACTACTACGACTACTAAATCTATTGCTTTAACTATTACTACCACCACTACTACCACCACCACTACTATTACTGCCACCACTAAAACTATTACTTTAACTATTACTACCACCACTACTACTATTACTACCACCACTAAAACTGTTACTTTAACTATTACTACCACCACTACTACTATTACTACAACCACTAAGACTATTACTTTAACTATTACTACCACCACTACTACTATTACTACTATCACTAAAACTATTACTTTAACTATTATTACCGCCACTACTACTATTACTACCACCATTAAAACTATTACTTTAACTATTACTACCACCACTACTACTATTACTACAACCACTAAGACTATTACTTTAACTATGACTACCACCACTACTACTATTACTACCACCACTAAAACTATTACTTTAACTATTACTACCACCACTACTACTATTACTTTAACTATTACTACCACCACTACTACTATTACTACAACCATTAAGACTATTACTTTAACTATGACTACCACCACTACTACTATTACTACCACCACTAAAACTATTACTTTAACTATTACTACCACCACTACTACTATTACTACCACCACTAAAACTATTACTACCACCGCTACTACTATTACTACAACCAATAAGACTATTACTTTAACTATTACTACCACCACTACTACTATTACTACAACCACTAAGACTATTACTTTAACTATGACTACCACCACTACTACTATTACTACCACCACTAAAACTATTATTTTAACTATTACTACCACCACTACTTCTATTACCACTACTACTAAGAAGCGTCTTGCCATTAAGTAAGGGTTGATAGTACGTTTTATTTCACTAGTCTAAGTTATTGTGTTTGTGCTAATTAATAATGGAGAATTTGACAATCATATTTACAAAACCAATTCCTTCAAAGGCAAAAATAATCGTGCCGAAGAAAAGAGGCATTTCGTCGATAGAACTGGCGGCTGGTCTTTTCGACACGTCCGGCAGATCTTGTACAATGTACTGGATAATGATGAGAAGTCCTGGAGAAGAGATAAGGGAGATCTTGTACAAATTACTGGATAATGATGAGTAGTCATGGAGAAGAGATAAGGGAGATCTTGCACAATGTACTGGATAATGATGAGAAGTCCTGGAGAAGAGATAAGGGAGATCTTGCACAATGTACTGGATAATGATGAGAAGTCCTGGAGAAGAGATAAGGGAGATCTTGTACAAATTACTGGATAATGATGAGAAGTCCTGGAGAAGAGATAAGGGAGATCTTGTACAATGTACTGGATAATGATGAGAAGTCCTGGAGAAGAGATAAGGCAGATCTTGTACAATGTACTGGATAATGATGAGAAGTCCTGGAGAAGAGATAAGGCAGATCTTGTACAATGTACTGGATAATGATGAGAAGTCCTGGAGAAGAGATAAGGGAGATCTTGTACAATGTACTGGATAATGATGAGAAGTCCTGGAGAAGAGATAAGGGAGATCTTGTACAAATTACTGGATAATGATGAGTAGTCATGGAGAAGAGATAAGGGAGATCTTGTACAATGTACTGGATAATGATGAGTAGTCATGGAGAAGAGATAAGGGAGATCTTGCACAATGTACTGGATAATGATGAGTAGTCATGGAGAAGAGATAAGGAGATCTTGTAAAATGTACTGGATAATGATGAGTAGTCCTGGAGAAGAGATAAGGAGATCTTGTACAAATTACTGGATAATGATGAGTAGTCATGGAGAAGAGATAAGGGAGATCTTGCACAATGTACTGGATAATGATGAGTAGTCATGGAGAAGAGATAAGGGAGATCTTGCACAATGTACTGGATAATGATGAGTAGTCATGGAGAAGAGATAAGGGAGATCTTGTAAAATGTACTGGATAATGATGAGTAGTCCTGGAGAAGAGATAAGGGAGATCTTGTACAATGTACTGGATAATGATGAGTAGTCATGGAGAAGAGATAAGGGAAATCGTGCACAATGTGCTGGATAATGATGAGTAGTCCTGGAGATAAGATAAGGGAGATCGTGCACGCAGAAGTAGAAGCAGTTAGGCAGGCAGTTCAAGCAGAAGTAGAAGCAGTTAGGCAAGATAGTTCAGGATGAAGTAAATAGGTTAGACAAGAAGCAGTTTAGAGAGACAGTTAGAATAGTCAGAACAGTTAAGAAGATAAGATTAGAAAGTGAAGCCAGTTAGTTACAAGTTAGGAATCTTCAAATTGTAGTTGAAGAGTTATCAAATAGAAGTTGAGGAGAATATGAACATTAGTGCTGTGCAAGTGCTATTAATGTTACAAGAATTGTGTTTCACATTTCATCAAGTTCGTACGTAGACAACATTGATTAAGTTTATGCCATTGATGCACTGGAATATTCTCATAAACATCGGCGACTGCCTCCGAGATATTCCAAATTAAGTAAACCTTAATTGCTACGGTGCATTCGCCACTAGCGATCATTTTTGTAAGAAGAACAAGTCAATAAACTGATTATCATTATTGTTCAAGAAGACTCTGTCATGAATTATCTATTCATCATCATCATCATGTACAATGCCGGTTGGCGTAGGCGATCACGTCCCTCCACAATCTTCTATCTACAGTGCATCGTATCAGTTCTGTTGTTGACTGTTTTCCATGCCATGACACCAAGCTATCCAGTATTTTCTCTTTTTGGCGTTCGCGATCTCTCTTTCCTTTTATTTTGCCAGTTGTAACCAAGTATTCCAACTTTCTCATGATGCGCCCGAAAAATGTTGATTGCTTCTTTCTGATGTTTTTTAAGAGCTCCCTTTTTGTGTTGGCCTCTTTGAGAACTTCCTCATTGGTCTTTTTAGCTGTCCAGGGAACTTTCAACATTCTTCTGAGAAATCCCATCTCTGTGGCCTGTAATCGTATTTTCATTTGTTTGTCTACTGTCCATGATCCGCTTCCATAGGTCAGAATTTGTTTTATATAGCACCGATGAACTCTCTTTCTCATTTTTATTAACATAGATTTGTTGCATAAGATATTTTTCATTTCTGAAATGCTATTTTGGCCTGAGCTATTCTGCTTTTTATTTCTGTGGTCTCCCATCTCTCTTATAAATCATCACAAACTTCATGTCTCCCATCTCTCTTATAAATCAGCACACACTTCAGGTCTCCCATCTCTCTTATAAATCAGCACACACTTCAGGTCTC